>CAJUYI010000535.1:137807-154667 GCA_910591695.1 Galerucella pusilla | reverse complement strand
ATAAATTGCTACTTCAAACAACAAAATTCATGGAAATTGCTATTTGGAACAAAAAAATTGATATTAATTGCTACTTCAAACAACAAAATTCATGGAAATTACTGTTTAAAACAACAAAATTCATATAAATTGCTACTTCAAACAACAAAATTCATAAAAGTTGCTATATAAATCAACAATATTCAGTGAAATTACTTTTTAACAGTAAAATTAATAAATTGCTATTTAAAACAACAATATTCATAATAACTGCTATTTAAATCAACAAAATTCATGAAAATTGTTATTTAAATCAAGAAAATTCATGAAAATTGTAATTGAAATCAATATTCATTGAAATTGCTTTTTTTAACAGTAACATTCATAAATTGCTATTTAAAACAACAAAATTCATATAAATTGCTACTTGAAACAACAAAATTCATGGAAATTGCTATTTAAAACAACAAAATTCATAAAAATTACTACTTCAAAAAACAAAATTCAGTGTTAGTAACTCTCAAAAAGTTTTCCTCCTAAAACTCCAGCCAAAAACCCCTATTACCGGGAACTCCCCTGAAAAAATATTTTGTTTTTGTTTGAAATTGGGCATATCTGGTCATTGTCCCTTTAACTATTTTAAATAGCGTTGAAAATCTTTACTGTAGCATTTAGTTTGGTTTGATGTAGAAAATCAAGAAGCTTGTTAATTTACTAATATCATTGTCCAAGCATGTTTTAATGTCATTAACTCATTAATGAAACCTATTATTGGCAGTACTTGCCGCATTTCACTAGTAATATGCTTAATAGTTAAATAAACATTACATAATTCACACCTTAGTCGCCTGGTACCTAACAGCATAAAGCTGTTAGCTATTCGTTTATGTCCTATTCGTTGTCTGGCTAATCGCTACTTTTTCTCGTCTCTTTAAATTAGTTGATAGGATCGATTTTGTTGCCACTGTATATTATTTACTGGTTCATATAGATATCTTCACGTCCCGATATCGGATTTGTACATTATCTTCCATCTCTTCACTATTCGCTGTCCTTCTATAAGCGTCTATATTCGTTGATACTTTAGATGTCACTTAGCCGAGGTTAAAAAATCCAAAACTTTCTCCTAAAAAATCCAATTTGACTTTTTTACCCCCTATTTTTTGGGGGGAGGGGGAAACTCCTAAGCTGGCACCTTTGATTTGTTGTTGTTGTTGTTGACTGCATCTTCTGCGGGGACCTCGCAATTCATTTGGGCTTTGGTTTATTGAAACTCCTTCCGGCTAAAAAAAATCGATATTTATTATTGTATCAATAAAATTTTTGTTCGAACGTAAAACTTGTTCTCCTTCGTCCTTCGTACGCACCTTAACAAATCAGATTCGATCTGACTTATTTCTATTCGATATCGAGCTACCAAATAGGACTTATTATGTGGTGGAATGTTTAAGTGTAATTTTACGAGTGGAAAATCGAGTTACAAGTTTAGAATCTCTGCTAGCGCACATTGATTCTTTTTAAATTCAATCGGACAACCAACAACCAACTGGCGGGCGGTGCATTGGCCGGTTCGCGAGTCTTTCCCGGGGACAAATAGATAGTTGTCTCGATAAATTGTAGCAGAAGTTTTATTGAAATACGATCATACCATTCAATCTAAAATGTATGAGTTTGAAGGAAAAAAAGCTTACGCATTTACCACATCTCACTCAGGTTTAACTGGTTGAATCAGTAAATACAATCAAAGAAGAAATATCGCGATGTATTATTGCTTAAGGTAAAAAGTGAGTTAATAATTCAAAAACTAAAAATATTCAAGAGATTTTGAATTAAAATTCTTGAACAGGAGATTTCCAATAAAAATAGCTGCTATCTACCAGAAAGCAACTTGAAGGCACAAAAAACGGTAGCAAAAACTTAGTGGCGTCCCCTCCATTTAATGTTTGAGACAAACTTTTAAATCTGACACATGAATAGCATTTTTTGTGAAGATATTTAACCAGAAAAGACGATAGCTTTACACGGTGTGATCTCTTTTCCGCGAAAGCTCAGCCTGTAGGAGGGAGATGGAAAGTCAAAGATTCTGGCTGACTTTCTCTAAAAAGGTGCTTCTAAACGGGCCATATTTTTAGTGCAATATGTAGCTGAAACACAGTGACTGGCAACTTTGCCAGCAATAACAGCCAAACTGGGTAATATATTGACAATGTTTTCAGTGTGTCCCGGCCATAGAGCTACACATGTTTGGTGTTGCCTATGCATTTAATTGGTTGCAGCCAGAGTTGCCGGACGATCGCATGGCCAGCGAAAATACTCTGCAATTTTTCTTTGTTTTGGTGTTCGTTTGTTGTTGTTGTTATGAAAATGTTGGAGGTTATAGTATATAAAATGACTAATACTTGGTCGAATGAAAAGATTATTGAGTTTATTAATGAAATACATTTACATCCTGAGTTATAGAATGTGGAAACCAAAATTTCTAAAGACAGAAATGCTAAAAAAGATGCATCGCTGAAGAATTTGGTATATCAAGTGATGAGGCTTACAAAAAATTCAGAAACTTATGCAAAAAGTGCTGGCGGTAAACTAGTGAAATGGTAGTTTTAACTTGTTATCAAGACTTATTTCTAGACTTGGTAATCTAAAGTTTCACGCCCAAGTTCGAATCCACAATTCACTCTTCTTTTTCTTTAAATTTGTGTTTAAAACAATATAAGTCGCTGCGACGCGAATAAATTCGTCAGCCATTCTTGAACGATTGTGTAACGAAACAAATTATTTTCATTAATGGGCAATAGTGTTGCAAACAATATTGCCGAGATATATATGGCAGAGCCATATGCTATAATTGAAATGTTGCTAATATTGCATCCACATATTTCACAAAAAATATTGCTCGTTTAAAAGGTGCTTAATGGCGCGCTTGCAGATAAAGACAGAAAAACCTCTGTCTGATCGTCTGTCTCTTCCTCTCTCACCAGAGTTAAGACTGACATTTCCACTTACACAACGGCCTATGGATTCTTACCTCTATCTGTAGTATCTCTATGCTCCTGACTCATTATTGAACGTAAATAAGTTTTAATTATTTACAGTTAGCTGAAGCTTCCCTCACAGCTTGCAGATGTTGTTTGGTAATGTGCAATAAATTCCTGAAGCTATACGAACATTGGGAAACGCTTCTTGTAAGTCATGCTGCAATAAAGATTCTTGAACCGATGTTGTAACAGGTCGAAGGCACATGAATTTTCATTAATTTCATGTACTAACTCTTTAAATACGGCTTAAATATGAGATGTTTCGAATGCTTGTCTCAGGCATTTGACGCCCCCATTAAACAGCCGCATGGGACAACTTCTCCGATTTGCCCTCTTTAGATGCGGGACAGAGATGTCTTTTATATTTTGCATATAGGGCTAGAAAAAACACTATTGTTTTTCAAAATACACTCCCCGAAGAGAAATACATTTTTTTCAACCTTTACAACCAATTCTGGAAGCAAATTGATTGTACCAATCGGTAGTAACGCTTTTGACACACAAAAAAACACAGAAAGAAAATTATTTTCGTCGATTTTAGTACATTCTGGAGCACCCAAACAGCCGACTGACGTTAATCACCACTGACAATATGGGCTCATTTACATATATTTTTTTTATTTTTCCATTAGGAAGAGCACATCATTTTGAGGCTCTGTGCAAAAAATTAGACGTCGGCGAGACTCCTAAGTCGCCTAAAAAAAATTATAAACATTAAACAGTGCTCCTCTCCGAATTTCAGGCGTGACGTCATCGCATATGAAATCTCTCGTTCAGAGAGCGGATACCGCGCCGATCGGTTTTCAGTTAGATGACTACTTAGCTAGTAACAGTATTTTGCTTGCTTATATGCCGATTATTTTTTATTATACGTTTTAGCAAACTCTAAACAGTGTTATGTTTGTGAAATAAGAACGTTTAGAAATAATTTAAACTATTCGACACAATGGACCAGAACCAGAGTAAAAAAAGCTATAAATATTGTGCGTTCCAGAATGTAAAAGTACTACGATTGAAACATCTAATAAAACATTTATTCCTATTAATAAGGATGCAAAAAACGGAATGGCAGAAAAGCATAGAAAGACTCAAAGCATTCACTGATAAGTAAACTTACTTTGTGTATTTTTAGGATTTCATTTTTCTTCAATCAGAATCGTTATAAATTACCTTATAAAATACGTTGTGAATCCATATTGAGAGGGTTATTGAAAACCACACGCTTGTATTAATCTAAATTTATTTAAAGAAGTAGGTAATATTGTTCTTATAGCTTGTGGTGTTATTAATGTTCAAAATTATTTAATAAAATAATGGGTCAGTTCAGTTCTTCACAAATTAAATTTTATTGAATACAGGTAATCTTTTTCAGTAGATCATCAACAAAACTGGCATATAATGTTTTAAAAGAAATTATTTTATTTGTTTCAAACTCCGGATCAGCTCTAACAAATATCGCTTATTTAGCCAGTGAGGTGCATGTGTATTTGAATCTGATGTAAACATTTGGAACCAATATTATATTATATATACCTGCTTCATCAAAATAAGTTTTTCTTGTTCTTTTCAACATTGGTGATTTCATTTCCACTACACATTCATTATAAATATCATTTGGAGAAGCTCCTTTAATTGGGCAGTCTGCAGTTGAAAAAATTGCAATTTTTAACTGTGTAGCCTGCAGCGTTATCTTAGTAACTGTCCACCAGACCAGGAATAAAATAAAACATCTGAAATCACCTTGGATATCATTTGAGAGAGCATGTATTTATGAAAATATTGACATTAGCCTAGTTTACACCGACAACTTGGTTCGCGGACCAAGCACCAAATTCGTACTATATCAGAACCAAATATTTAGTTCGAACGGTGTAAACGCTTGCGGACTAAGCTGGTCCGCTCTTGGTTCGGTACGCGCCAGCAGAGGTACCGAACTAAATTTGGTCCGGATTTGGTTCGAGGTCAATTGGTGCAAACTCAACCGGAACAAGACTCAAGACTTACCAGTATTAAATTATATTTATTTGGCAAAAAAGAGTAAAAGAGTAAAGCCTTTCCTGAATTTTCAATTTTGTTGTTGTTTGTTAATTTTCAATTTTTGTTTATTATGTTATGAGGATTTGATTTTTTGGTTATGTTATGAAATTTAATTTGACAGCTTTGACATTTGACGAACTGCAGGCGCACACATTTAGTTCGCGCGTTGCAAAACGGTGTAAACGAACTAGAACCAAGCATTGGTGCTACCGTACTATCCCCACCCACTTAGTCCAATCGGACCGTACTAAACGTTTATGGGTGTAAACTAGGCTATTATTAATCTTTCTGACCCGAAAATAGCCAAAAACGATGTGTCACATAGTATAAAATTATAATATAATAAACTCGTGTTTTTGATTAAAATACTCCATAATCATTTAATGAGTCTGCTTTTTTAAAATTAGGTCCACACATTATATTTTATTAACACAAACATTTTGTAAGTAATTCAATATATGTAAATAAATTCTACGCGAGGCACGTTACAGTCAGAAGCGTAATGTTAGTGCACATTAACTTTCATATGCGGTGACGTCACAGTCATAGTCTTCGCTTCGCTACGGTATGCTTGTTTAATTGGTTGTATTAGGAGAACGACATATTCTATTGACATGAAATTTTCAGAATCATATTTTTATGCTTAGTACTTTGTTTTACGACAGTTAAAAATAATTTAAAAATTGTAGTAAACGAGCCCATACTATATTTCTTTTAATTTCCTGCGTTAAACCGGCTTAGAGTTTTTTTACATCTATTGACTATAATTGCTTTCTGTTCTTCCGTCAACAGATGCAGTATCTAACGAGAAACTATTTTTTTACATATAATTCTTTATGTAAAATTTTTATCTTTAATAGGGACAAGCAGTTCTAAAAATCACCACTTATCCGTATAAGTATTGCAATGCGCATGTGCAGAAGCGATACGTGGGCTTCGTTTCGTTACGTGAAACGTATCAATCCGTCACACGTACCTAACGGTCGTATTGCTTTATTGTGTTTCGTGTTCGCGTTTTTCAACGACCAAACGACCAAGAAACGCGAAAGGTCACTTTAAGAAAGACTATTTTTCAGTAGATGTCAAGGTAATAGTACTCACTATTTTTTAGGTTGAAAATTAAAACACATGTACCTATGGTTACGTTACGAACGCATTTGCTTTATAATTCTTTTTGACTAATCACATATCTCCACCGGATAAGTGATCTATTTGAAGAACTGCTTCATGTCCCTAATATGAGTAATATGCCCAATGATGATCCATTTTCACGATATGTAACATGCCGATCTTCTTGACAGTTAGTTTTGGCATTTGGTATTCTGTATTAAGAAAAAATTTGCAGCTTTTCTGTTAAACTACACCCTATATATTCAAATGTTGAAAATCCATTTTCTGTTTAAGTATCTCCCTTTCTCAATGAAATACGCTGTATAATTAATATTTACAAATTATGCAATTTTTTCTTCACAATCGAGTAATTACTCTAACTGGAACCTCGAGAACTTGAACAATACAAGATCAAGAAGTGCATCTGCCGATGGCAATTTTCTCATGAAACAGGTCCAAGATTTTTAAGTTGAACAGATTTATGCAACAACCTAAGTGCTAGATAGTTTACTAAGTAGACCGGTTGATGAGCAGGAAGAGCCCAAGGCTATTGAAAGTATCAGTTCACATCTTAATGAAATGAGAAATATAAATTGTGCGTTTGTTCCGTTTTTTTTAATATTATTTATGTACCAGAAAGGCACATTTTCATGGTGACGCTCGACGCTGCCTTAGAGCGTCAAATGAGGTCACGTGTTTTAATTTTGACCGCAGCGCCATCTTACATCAATGCAGCGTCAACGCTAAACAATTTTCAGCTTTTTATATCGGTTTTGACAGTTCTGAGAAGTGCAATTTAACGATATGATTATTTTTTCATTTTTAGAACATACAAGTTTTAACTTGCGGTCTTTGTGAGACCATTTGTAGTGAAATTCAAGGACATTCATGTAATGGCGGCTTATAGGTTAAAGGACTATTTACAGGCAATATATTTTATTATGTTGTGTCTTTTCCACCGTTTTGAAGCTTGGCGCTCTTATATTTGACGCTGCACTAATTTAAGATGACGCTCCGGTCAAAATCAACCACTTGACCTTACTTGACGCTCTAGCCAGCATCAAGCGATAGACTCCGTTTCACATAAGAAGAACCCACTAGATGTCTAGAAGTTGCAGTCATATGCGCGAAGAAGCTGCACATAACAATATCTGAACATCAATATCGGTCAAAGCCTAAGGCATTTCGGGCTGTATTCACGTGAAATTGAGAGTTTTTGGATGGAATAACGTCGAATTGTGTGTTTTTCTATAGTTTTAGACTGTGTCCAGCGTCCTAAAGGCTTTGACCGGTATTGATGTTCAGATATTGTTATGTGCAGTTTATTCGCGCATGCGACTGCAACTTCTTGACTTCTAGTGGGTTCTTCTTAAATGAAACGGAGTCTACCACGAAAATACACCTGAAGAATAATAGTATGAGTTAGAAATAGTTTGTCGATTTTATGTCTATGTGCAACAGTTTTTCTCAGTGTACTAACAAAATATTCTTTCAAAATTGTCAGCTCTCTCAATGTATCTTAGAATTTCAAATGTCAATAAAATATTTTGCATCTTCTGTAGTGACCCCAATTTTTTGCTCGCCAGTATATAATTAAATTGAAACCGAAAATAGGGTGTTGAACCGATGTCCGATTTTTGGTATTTTATTAAAATATATTAGTACTTCTTTGCAAACATTAATTTATCATATTTCAGGAGAAAACTGAAAATTAAGAGTTTCTAAATGTTTGCAATTTCACTACAGATACGTCACAAAAATGAAGATTAAGTTAGCCACTTTCTGATTATAAGTTTTATGAACTAATAACCAGTTACAAAAAGGTCAGTGTGGCCAACAAAAAGTGTTTTTTTCTGACAAGAATGACAGTAAGGTCTACCATTCAAAACATAAGATTTTTGCATGTTTTTGATCATTTCGAACATATATATTGCTTTATTAAAATAATGAATACACCCCCGAAGCGTATATTTTGAAGTTGAAGTTTTAAGAACAGTCAAAGTCTATACATAGTGTTTTGCTTGTTTTTGTATGCAGCTTATACGAGTTTTACGTTTCAATATTATAAAAAAATAAAAGCATTGCGTTAGTATTTTCAGTTGAGTTTACTTAGTATTTCTCCACAATTTAAACAACTCCTAAGTCATTCATTATAAGAGTATAACCTATACTTCATCAGGATTTTAAAAAAGAAGACCACAGAACTATGGTCCTATGTCAATTCCCATGTAGCTATCTTCTTTTTAGGGTATGTACATCATAGCATCATGACAAACTATTTAAATAATGCAAAAATGGAATTTTCAAATCGACAAATCTTGTGAGAATAAAAATTGATTCCTCATTATCATTTTGTCTACCACTAACTATCACCATTGAGAAAACATCTCATTTGTATTAAATACAATAATTGTTTGTTTACCATAAACAAACTAACGTGTATCTAACTTATAATTATATAAATAATGCTTTTCTTGTTACAGACTGGTCCAAGTCGCATTCCCACCTTTGGGTCCCGCATTCCGCAACCCGAATTGAAACCAACAGCCGTCTCCGCCAATGTCCCCATCGCTAACGACAGTGAAATTACCTCCAAGCATATAGGCAACCGCGTACGCGTCGGTGATAAAGAAGGAATCCTTCGATACATCGGTGACGTTCACTTTTCGAAAGGAGTGTGGTGCGGAATCGAATTAAACACATCGGCCGGTAAAAACGATGGCTTCATTAACGGAGTACGGTATTTCGCTTGTCCCGATCGCCGCGGGCTGATGGCGCCACTCGCTAAAGTTTCGCTCGTCAACGATTGCGTATCTATCGAAAATGGATCAGGACCGTATTCGATGCTATTCTTTAACTCCGTTCCAAACAGAACAGGAAGTCACGAAGATTTATTAGATAAGACTATTAAGAAAAGATATACGTTTTCACTTGAAAATAAAATTGATACTTTACCGAAAAATTCAAAAAGAGCAAATGATATAAATGTACAACCAACTATTGAAAATGCTAACAGTAAGGATTCTTTCATAAACGAAGAAGCAGCTACGTATTTTCCCATAGACAAAACGTGCGAAAACATTTTAAAAGATTCTAGCTTAGAGGTAAAAAGACGTAGAACTTCCAATCCGAAAATAGTTTTAAGAAGTCTTAACGAAACTATCGACAAGCCATCATCACTGCCACAACTTAAATGTATAAGTAGCTCCCCGCAAGCGTTAACTTTGGGAAAATTCAGCTCGTCGACTCCCGAGCGAAACGAAGCCGAATTACCTTTGAAATTTTTTCGTTTAAAACAAGATTCCAATTATGAAGATGACAGTAGCAAACGAGATTCCTTGGAATTCGATGAATCTTTGGGAATATTAACTCCCGACGAAATGTGTTCTCAATTCTTAAACTCTCAAACACGATCACCGAGCTTTGAATACGACAAAAACATCAACGATTACTTCTCCAATACCACCAGCAATAAAAAACTCGATATCGATAGTCCGAAAGATGACAGTTTAGGTTTAATAGACGAAAAACTGATGAACTTAACAATGAATAAAACGAAACTAATTAACTTAGACGTGCCTCAAAATAAAGAACTTAAAGAAGATCTACAAAGCCCAAATTTAACTGATTACAGCTTAGGTATCATAGACGAACACATTTTATCAAATCTTACTATGAAAACTGATACAACTGTCAACATGGAACTGCCTTTAGATATTGAGAAATCCGCTCTTACACGCATGGAACAAACGCCTTCACCTGAAGAACTTCCCTTGGATCCTACTCCTATAGTAGAATGTGATCCTAAAACCGAACCTACAAAATCAAAAGCTTCTAACAGTTTTATCAACAGTATCACCAGCATAACCAGCCTAGATACTGGTTATCAAGGAGATGGAGAAATGTCTAGACCAGCTAGCAGAGGTGCTGATAATTCTCCTCTAAGTAGACGGCCACTACCTAGACCTCAATCTAGAAGAGTTGATCCTATGACAGATTCAGATTTTTACACTGAAAGTGATGCTGATAATCACGAAGAGAATCATATAAGAGGAGATCGGAAAGCTCAAGTTATCGATGGTACATTATATGGAGTGGATCCGCAAGCTGCAGCTGATATTTATGTTAATAATAGAGAAAATATGGATTCTAGTGGAATATTTACAGATATAGAAACAAACACTAGAAACGATGATGATTTTGGTAATATGGAAGTACCGGATATATCTCCATCGGATACCAGTTCAAAAACTATATCGGAAAATAGTCAAGATAACGTACAACAGATAATTGAAAAATCCTCTGAAAAAAAAACTGAGGAAACAACAATACCAAAAGACAATCCGAAGAAACGAAACGCTCCTAGTCCGGGTATTTCTAGTCCTGTTAGTTTTTCGTCGCCAAGACACGTCGGAAAAGACGATGTTGCTTCTAAAAAATACAAAATGCCAAAGAGAGAAGTACCTTCGAAAGTTAAAGCTTTGATTGAACCGGCTGGTGATCAAATTGAAAAGAAGATGATTAAAAAACCTGTCGGTAGGTGGGACGCGGTTATGAGCAAAATCAGTAAAAACGAACAAAATAAAACGAATTTAAAAGAAGTTAAATCGAAGGTGTTTAATAATGTGAACGTTAATACTGGCGTGCCGCAAAGAAAATCTGTAATTAGGAGTCCTGGAAATCAGAAAAATCCAAATAGCAAATTGTAAGTAATAACATTTAAGTGTTAGTATTTGTAAATTTTGGTTTTACGTTAACTAAACAATAGGTACGTTTACACCGGGCTTATCAAATGTCTAAATGACGTCACGTGTACTTTACTCTCTTTGTGAACACCCAAGGAGTAAAATTTGGCACTCGAATTTGATCCGTCACAACTAGGGTAGTTTAAATTCAATTTTTAAGATCGGGTCAAAATAACCTATCTGTATCTGTCAGGTGAGTGTATGCTCATTGTACATCCTCCCGAGGAGTTGTTCTCCTAGGTCATCGTTCATCCTGTCCTTCCTAGGAAGGTGGACAGGTCACTAAGAGACATCTCCTTTATATCGGCAGGTGTAGGCCAAGACTCACCGAACAGACACTCTCTGTCGATAATTCCGGACACTCGCATAAGACATACCTACCTGACAGTTTCATCTTCCTGTTCACACATTCTGCATAGAGGTGTGTCCACTAGTCGGCAATGCGATTACCTTTACTCCTGTCGTGCCCTTTAACCCACCTCAGGATAATATTGTTATCTGCCGATGGCCATCTAGTAGGTACTAGCCCCGATATAACACGTTGTCTGCTCAAGGCTAATAGGGCTTGTCTACTATCAGTGCAGATTGTTATGTTTTTGCCAGAAATTCCTTTCCTGTTTAGTTCTTTTGTGGCAATTGAGATACCAGCCAGTTCTGTTTGAACCACGCTGGTATTGTTTTTCATTCCCCACTTAATCCTTAGGTTTAGTGCTCTGGAGTAAACTCCACATCCTGAGTCTTCTTTCATTTTTGAGCCATCTCTTTATATGCCTATTGCATTTGCAGCATTTGACTCTGTGTTCTGATTTATTCGTATTTTGTAGGGTTTATTAAACACAAACCTGGGTTCAATTGCATCATCGGCTGCCTGCAGCAGAGGTAGCGCAGTAAGCGCTTCTTGCCATAGGCTTAGCCTAACTGATAAATACTAAAAGAATAACTAATACCAAATAATACTAACAAATTGTTGCAAAAAATGATATTAAAAGGGGTCGCAAACCACGAGAAACAAATTGAATTGCAAAGAAAACCAGGATAATGTTAGAGATTGCAACTGAAATGAAAATTAATAAGTTAATGGATGCGAACAATTATTTTTTATTTTTTATCATCTATTACCACTGCACTATTTTTGTATCCATTTTCAAATAAACTTAAAATCTACCATAAAATTACCTAAAGATTTAAGGTTATGTCATTTTAATATGAAAATGTCAATTTTGGTGCCAGGCTTTAAACCTGGACTATTCTAATCCAGCAAAACAGTCAGTATCAAATAAGTTCACGATTTGGTCCACGGACAAAATTGCTCTACACGGTGTAAACTAACCTAATAATATTACATCTTTTTCTCTATCCAAATCAAATTTGTATAAATATTACCAAAATATCATTTTTAAACATCTTCACAATTAAAAAGAAATTGTTTTAAATCTTTAGTTAATGTGAACAGAATTCAACAATATTTTTATTTATACTAAATGTAAATAATGTAGAACTATTTAGTTTTTTAATTATTCAAGTAATTTGCACTTTTTAGTATACCTGTACGCATAGCTTGAACTACTCACGCTTTTATTTCCTTGCATGTTTCAGTGCTGTATATTCGAGTACAACAACATACTCGGCATTTTCAGAAAGGATGAGAAAGTAAGATGCCATTTTTTTGTTAATTTGTAAAATTCTTGTTTTAATTTTGCATGTTTTTAGTACAGTACCTGCTACATTAAACTCAAAAACACTCAAGTCGAAGTCAACTTTAACAGAAAGGTAAGACAATGTTAGGTTAGGTACAAGTTCAAATCTTGTGTAGGCGCCAACGTGAACTGACGAAATATTTAAAAAGAAAACGACGCGAAATTTGTACTTAGAATTGACGATTTTTGGTAGGGGCAAAATTTGGTTATAGGCTAGGCTGGTACTGTCACCGCTTAGACACCGCTGATGTGACATGTTTCGCCTGGGCAGTATTAAGTTGGACCTTTTTTGGAAGGGAACTCTATGAAAAGGATTAGAAAGGATTCCTTTTTGGATTAGAATTATTCATATCAACAGGATTAGAAAGGATTCATTCCTTTAGAAAGAATTCATAAGTTTGTGAAAAAGTTTATACCATAGGCGTACGATCCAATTTTTAAAGGGGGTTGTAAGGTTGACTATAAATATGTCGTAAGTTGAAAAATACTCACATAATCCTTACACAAAAAATATAGATATAAAATCTTGCCTTCGTTTCATTTGTCGAAAATTATCCATGTCTAATTTTAGGATTTTTTATGCAGAAATCCTAAATTATCAAAATTTTTATATATTCACGTCTAAGCTCACAAATTTTCTCATATTGATTTAAGAAGACATGGAGGTTCATTTATTTTGCAAAAATTTCATTTACCAAGGACGTAGGATAATATTTTTAAAAGGGGTTCTTTTTATTTGCGTTTCCACTACAGTCAGTTTTAATGCCAGTTTTAATGTATAACTTAGACAGAGAGGACCACGGAATCTTTCATTTAAAATTCGTCGATTTTTAATGTTTACTATAATAAGATCTGTCATATGCCAAGTTTTTGAATGTGTGTTTTATATATTCATAAATAAAGTTGAATCAACTTTTCAGGATTCCTTTACACAAGAATCCAACGAAATCACCCCATCTAATTCGTAGGTAAGTATTGAAAAAAAATACATGGCTGTAAAAATGCTATAACAAATAATGATAATACCTCTTTATCAAAGCCTCTAGATGAGAAGGGATTTTCTTGCCCCTCGGATTTTTGTTC
Organism: Galerucella pusilla; assembly: GCA_910591695.1. Lineage (NCBI taxonomy): Eukaryota > Metazoa > Arthropoda > Insecta > Coleoptera > Chrysomelidae > Galerucella > Galerucella pusilla. The sequence goes on along the minus strand of CAJUYI010000535.1, from coordinate 140,978 downwards.
ATTTACATTTTATTTTCCCAGCTTCTGAGTGTAAAGACAAGTACTATAATACATAAAACTTACTATTTTTCAAGCAACATTGTATATTCTTCTTTTTTCTCTTTTTTTGGAATCACTGCACTTCACTGGATCCATTTCTAGTAGACTATCATATTATAGTTAAAATGTCATAAAATAAAATATTTTATCTCACATTTTACCAGAGATGTGATCTACTATGAATGGACCTTAATAAAATTTGACAACAAAGTTTTGCAGTCTTAAACTTCAAAATATTATTGATTGTCCAGTTGTTAAATTTTTCGTTGTCAGACAAAAAAACGTCGAAATAAAAAAAGTAATGCCGCAAGGAACTTACAGAAGATATTGTATATTCTGTCACTTTTGACTCAAAAGTATATTGCAAATAATAAAACTGAAATTTGTATAAGATTTTCTTTAAAAATTGCGTGAAACTATTTGGCGGGATGTGTAGGTACTATACACCCTACTGTTGAGTAAACATTTCAAAGGCGTAGGACTGGGGCAGGTGACTGGTTGATTCTTCTAAAATTATTAACACGAGTAAATGCATTAAACAATTAAAAAAAATTGTGGTTTTGTAAATGTTTTATTCTAAATAAAAAAAATCAATTTTAATAGTAAGGGAATAAAAAAGCACATTCACAAAACTCAAACACCTTTTATAAGAAATACTCATAATGTATCGCACAGTTAATGATGAAACACACTGTAAAAACCAAAAAAAAAGTATTATATGTTTGAAAACATTTAAATTTATTCAAATCGATAAAAATAAAATAAAAAAGTTTAATATTCACTTAATGTAATGAGAAAATATATAAATCCTTTTAAATATGCTAAAAAACTTTGATGTTTATGCAAATTTTATCAAACAATCTTGACTGAATACAATGTTTATTAATAAATTTGATTATTTCTCAAAAATAATACATTATTTATTACGTAGAAATAAATATCTTTAAAATAACATTGCCTTGAACTAACAGATAGCATTAAGAATATAAATTTGAATTATTTTGAAAAATATCATGTGAAAAATATTTTCTTCATCTCTATACGATTTGAAAGAAATTCAAGCACTTTGTAATTGTAACCAATAAAATGAACACCCAAAATACGGTAGAAAATTCATTTCAACGTCACTTGATTAATTTGACGTTTCACCTGAATTTTTTTATCAAACATTAGTGTATGTCAAAGATTTTTTTTATATTTTCATATTTTTTGGTTTATGCGGTAGGCGAAAAACAGTTGTGTATCACACATTAAAGAAACGCTTTAGTAGTCCTTAACTAACAGCTGCCCTCACTTCTATAATCTATAATCTTGGACTTCTAAAGCTCATTTTCCGCCCATGTGGCTGTGTATACTATTGTTGCTAAGACAAGTTAGTCAGCGAAAGAAATATATGACTGGTTCATGTGAGAGAAAATTTATAGTAGGATAGTTTGTTTTCTAATTAGCTGATAAAACCGATGTATACCAGCATCGGCTGTGAATGCATAATTCGTTGTTGTGTTTAACCGTTGAACTAACGGTCTTTTTGGAAGTTATATTTATATCAAGAAGAGGTTGATTATTAAAATGCTACCCAGTGTACTTCTGTCAAATTATTATCATTAATGTTGCATTTTTACAGCTCAATTATTTTGCCCTTTAACCGAGCGTACAAATTTTTCCGTCTTTCAGCTCATCAGCCATTTATCATAATATTAAGCAAAATGTAGCTGCAAAAACCACACCAAATCAAAGGTAAATCTAATTGATATAAATATTTTTGAAATAGCAGGCGAATTTACAAATTACTCACCCTGTATATCTGTGATAAAAGTTATTAATAGAAATAACGATATTAACAAGAATCTATTTTAAGTTGAACACCCTATTATTGGATATCCACATTTATGTTTTTTTTATTATTATTAAGTTATTCAAAATTTGTAATATTGTTCGCCTTCTATTCCAAATTGTACCTGTATTAATTGTAGAACAATGTAAATACTTGTATCTTTGCATGCTTTTAGCTTATCTCCAGCCCAATTTAAAGTACCACGTACTCCACCAGGAAACCATTCGATTGAAAGGTAAGACAATAAAATGAAACATTTTTGTTCATTTACTAACAAAATTTTTCTACCATACATCATCCAGTTCCACGAACTGTAAAGGTTGTGCTTCTTTGCGGTATTCAAAAAAATGTAAACAATCATCCATTAAGATAATCTTCACTAAGATCAACATGTATTAGCTAGATTAGATTTGAAGAGGTGTCTTATTGGTGTATTCCACTGCAACCATTTCAGATCCTTTGAATCTAGATTGTATTGTCCAGCCCGACTCTTTCTATGTAGCCAATCATTCTCGAGACTGAATCTTTCATGCAGCCTTAGCCTGTGACTTCTTATCATCTAGTACAAAAATCGCACATCACCATCAGGAAGTTGCACTGGCTGAGGATGTGTTCTTTAGGCTTTGCGTCCCTATTAAGCTTACAGTATCCTGTACTAGGTCTTCCTTTGACAGTTTTTCCATCTTTGCTTATGTCTGCCGTCCTGGTAATATTTCTCAAACACTGAGTTTTGCGATGCAGAAAGGTTCCAATTCAAAGAATGGCGTTGGTGAGTCTTGTCTGACCATTTTATTAGTTTTTTCTGACCATTTTATCCGTCTTTTCTGACCATTTTATCCGTTTTCCTGCCCTGGTACCCAGGCTACCATATGACTCTAAACAATTTCCAAGTTCGCCTAAGGCACGTACTATCTTACCTCTAGAGAATCGAGTGCCTTCAGTGTTGCTTAGCTGTCTCTGAAGATGGTAACTGAAAGATATGTTCTTCCTGCCTTTTGATGAATCGCCATTATTTCCACCATAGGAATTGTGACTTCCTTAAATAGGCTATCCATTGTTGTAGTCCTACAATTTCGACTACAACTTCCTCTGTATTGGAGACCATCATATATAAGGCTGCTCCAGCCTGTTTGGGCACACCCAATTTCACTACCTGGTGTATTTATTTTTTAAGCTTCACTTTGTAGCCGTTGCATCTTCTGCTTTTAGCTTCTCTATAGTTAGTACTGTGTGGACCATCCTATTAGTTAACTTCACCACTCAAAATTTTGGCTCTTGACGCTTCTTTAGTGTAGATA
>CAJUYI010000535.1:119620-132807 GCA_910591695.1 Galerucella pusilla | reverse complement strand
AGTTTTTTTGGTGCTTTTAAATTCATTGCTTCTTTAAGATTAAGAAAACAGTTATTTTCTCATAAGTAAAGAAAAAAACTACACCTTGGCAACATCACAATATTTTGTTTTGCAACGTCATCGTTTTTTTATCGTAAATAAATTATACACATACATGTAACATTGATAAGTAAATTTCGGAAATGGGGGGCAAATCGTGTCGAAATTGACCATTCTCCCCCCCTGTCATACAAACTACTTAGCCTCAAATTTACATTTCTTGGTTTTATTTTGTATTACCTGGTGGATAAGTTGTCCAAAAATAAGCCTTATATCATAAATGTTTTTTTATTTTTTTTATTTTTGACATTCGCTAGTAGATGTTCAAGGTCATTCCTGTATTCAACCCAATCCTTTCTATAATACTTAAATTTATGATACTTACCTTCTATCTATTCCTTTCACTAGTAAACTTTTTTCACATAATTAATATTTGATATATAGATAGATTGATATAACAAACCCGACACAACTTGACTGAACTTTTAATCAACTTTTAAAATCATATTTTACTGTTGGTAAATATTTTATTCCCTTCGAGTTGTAAAATGACAGACTCAATTTCCGCTGTAAGAAACGTGAGTAGTTTGATAATTTCGTTCTTAGCAATCGTAAACATTTGTCTTAGTATCTTATTTTTTGTTCTTGACAAACAATTTCAACTTTATGCGTTAGATGTACGTATATTATTATACTGAAAGAACTACGCTATAAAAAAGGAAGAAAGGACTTAATTTAAGGAAAAATAATATCGATATAATTGAAAAACAAGATTCGATTACAAAAAAGGAATAAGTTGCTGAGGTATAGCGAGCAAACAACACCAGGGAAAAAAATATTTAGTACGAGTATGTTACTTTCACTTAAAAGTTTTTTTGTACTTGTAGTTGTTTTATTGACTTGTCTAACGTTATCTATTTTTAGTGTATACAATTAAGGTAGTTGTGCGATAAGTTATGTGACATTTAAAAAGACATACGACAATGTTTGTGCATTACAAATACGATGCAAATAAAAATAAACAAATTGAGACTAGTAGGCAAAAAAAAGAAGAAAGTTAGAATGTCTCGTTTATCGTTCACGTAGTTGTTTTGGAAATGGCTTTAATTAATTCATTAAAACGTATACAGGACCGGCAGAAGATTACCTTAATTTTCCTACTAATTAACCCGATAATCAATTTTGTTTCGGTATTGGAGCCGCATCTGTCAATTTTTAATTTAACAAAATTAATATCTCGAAAAGTGTAGGTACATTTTAAGTATAGGGTATTTTACACAAAGTGCCATTAGAATTAAACGTAGAATTTGAAAAGTTAATAATATATAGGGTGTTATCTTTAAAATAACAAAGTTGCTGCTCATTTCCGGTATAACCGGAAGGGTCATGTCTGTTAAAATATTTCTTATGAATTCACTATAACTTGTGACCAGTTATTTTAATAAAAAATCATGTTATTTCAAATAGAACAACCTGTATATTTTTACAGTTTTGAATTCTTTGTGAAATTCTGCATACAGTAAAACCTTCTATTCATATTTTTTATTGTTTAATTGAGGGTTTAATCAATAATTTATCTTTTTTTACTTAGTTAGCCATGATTGAAATGTCAAACCTTCAATTATTGACAAATAAATTAATTATTGATTAATCTACCTATTAGTGTAGTACAAGGTGTGTAATAATATTTTTCTATGTTATTTGTTATTGTTACCTACTATTGTTTTTCTGTATCTAAGTGAAGGAAAACGTATCGAAATTTTAATTATGTGTGAATATGGAGACGATAAATTATTGATTAAAGCCTCAATTATTCAATAAAAATTATGAATGGAAAGTTTCACTGTATGCAGAGTTTCACAAGGAGTTCAAAAATGTAAAAATATACGGGGTGTTCTATTTAAAATAACAAAGTTGATATGCATTTCCGGTTTAACCGGAAATGATACATTAAATTTAATAGCATTTTCAAATTCCTTGGTCTTTCTTAGAAGGATATGAGCAATTTCATTTAAAAATATTAAGCCGTTGAGGAGATACTTAGGGAGTTCCATACTTTATACTAACTCTATATACAGGATAGTGTAAGCTCGTCGTAATACAGCCTGTATTTTGGGGTTCCGAAGATTAACCCTTCTTAATTTTGTTGAATTTTTCCCAGCAGATTGTTCTTTTATGAGTACGAAAATGTCACAGTTTTATGGTTTGTACGATTATTTGAAGTTATAGTGTTTTTTCGAAAATTTCATCCAATAATTCTTATATTTCATCAAAAAACTGAATATACCAGCTATTTTCTTGTTCCCAAAGACCCATTACCCATTTTAACAAATTGTTAGTGTTTTTTATATAAAAGTTCAGGTTCGAAAGTATTTTGATCCCCTTTATTATGGAAGCTAGTCTTGGATAGACTATTAGGACTCTTTTAAGATTACGCAGTTACAATTTTTGGTTCAAATTTTTAACCTAAGGGTAAACCGCAAGTGGAAGTAGGTTTACAACGCAGGTGGAAGTATGTGGATATTTGGTGGAAGTATGTAATGTGGAGGAAGTATGTGGAAGTTTGGTGGAAGTATGTGGAAGTTTAATACAGAAATCAGAAGAAGTGCGGTGAAAATAACTAATTTATAATTATTTTACAGGGTGTTAATTAATATCTAGGTGTTGCAAACGTAAAGAGCGTGTAGAAAATGCAAGAGTTGGCTTAAAATTTTCTGTCGACATGGGTCGTTGGAGCTTTAGTTTTCGAGATACAGGGTGTTAAAGTTACTTATGTATATTTATATATTTATATCAGTACTACAAGCCTATCTGACCCTCGGCTTCGAGATCTTTTACTCTCTTTTTCCATTTCCCATTTTTCTTCGCCTCGTTTTCCCAGTCCCTAGCTCCCACCGTTCTCAGGTCTCTCCTGACCTCCTCCAACCATTTTTTCCTTGGTCTTCCTCTTCTCTTTTTACCACCTTCTCCACCTTTTAGCACTCGTTTTACCCATCTATCTTCTGTCATTCTACCTATATGTCCCAACCATCACGCGACTTCGAGATCTTTCGCTCTCCCTTTCCATTTCCCTCTGTTCTTCGCCTCGTTTTCCCAGTCCCTAATTCCAACCGTTCTCAGGTGTCTCCTAACTTCCTCCAACCATTTTTTATTTGTTCTTACTCTTCTCTTTTTACCATCTTCTCCACCTTTTAGCACTCGTTTTATCCATCTATCTTCCGTCATTTTACCTATATGTCCCAACCATCTCGCTGTCTGTGCTTGAATTATATGGGTTATACCTGGGTGCTTATATAATTCTGAGAGTTCTTTGTTGTTTCTTCTTCTGTACATTCCATCTTCTTCAATTCCACCATAAATCTTTCTGAGCATTTCACGTTCCCATATTTCTAGTTTATTCTATTCATTGTCCAAGTTTCACAAGCGTAGGTAACTGACGTATTGTTTGGTACATTCTTATTTTAGGTGTTCGTGATATGTCTTTTGATTTTAAAATCTTTGATACCATTTCTGCTGCTTAACTGCCTTTTTTTAACCTTTTTTCTACTTCCCTTTCTTAGCCTCCTTCATTTGTGATAGTGACTACTTAATATTCGATTTGTTACTCATACAACAGGTTAAATATCAATGCTAGTGTTTTCAGAAATTATAAATTTTTGTGCTTGTTATTGAAGCGTGTTGCAAGCACCTTCTAAACGGCAATATTTTTAGTGCAATATGTAGCTGCATGACAAAATTTCAATTGTAGCATAATATGGTTCTGTCATATATCTCGACAATATTGTTTGCAACGCTATGGCCCCTCAATAAAAATAATTTGTTTCGTAGACGGGCTACACAATCGTGCAAGAATGGCTGACGAAATTATTCGCGTCGCAGCGACTTGTTTTAAACACAAAGTAAAAGAAAATAGTAGATTGTGGATTCGACCTTAGGTGTGAAACTTCAGATTACCTAAGTCTAGAAATAAGTCTTGATAACAAGTTAAAACTACCATTTCACTAGTTTACCGAAAGCACTACCGGTTTTCTTCTTTTTCACCCATTCTTTGCATAAGTTCTCAAGTTTCTGAATTTTTTGTAGGCCTCATAACTTGATATACCGAGTTCTTCGGCGATAACTGCCCATCCATCTTTTTTAGCATTTCTGTCTTTATAAATTCTGGTTTCCACATTCTATAACTCAGGATGTGAATGTGTTCATTAATAAACTCAATAATTTTTTCATTCGACCAAGTATTAGTAATTTTATATACTATAACCTCCAAAATTTTCATAAAAACAACAAACGAGCACCAAAACAAAGTAAAATTGCAGAGAATTTTCGCTAGCCAACCATTTAAATGCATAGGCACACAAAACATGTGTAGCTATATGGCCGGGACACACTGAAAATATTGTCAATATATTACCAACGAACATTAACAAGACTTGTTAATGTTCGTTGATATTACCTAGTCTGTCTGTTATTGCCACAAATTGCACTAAAAATATTGTCCGTTTAGAAACACCTTCACAAAAAGGTAGCATGGGTTCTTACATTGTTTATTATTTTGAAAATAGTGCACGATTCTATGATTTTACGAAAAATAATGTCAGTTATTTTATACCTGACATCAACTGGTTAAGACAAAAATCAATAAGACACTCCACTATTTTATTATCCTTCATTCAATCCTATTTATTCCGCAATTCGATGTTACGTAAATCCTGCTGCAATGACTTTAGCGACACCTTGCATCCTGCGTCACTAGACGACTGCAAGTCTACTCTCGAGGACCTCTTTCGATTAAATGTTATGCTTTATCCGACCCCCAACGACAATCAGTTGTTTTGTTTCTAGTGAGTCGGCAGGACGGTTAGTTGAAGTAAACGGCGTCGCGGTTTTTCCCAACTAGTAAGCAAGACGCGAAACGCGAGGTTGTTTATAGATCGTATGTGCGGTAAAATTACGGACTATAATTCAACGTCTCTTCGATCAGCTGACGATAAATTTAGCGGGATTATTTTTGGTAGAATGGGGATTCTAAAAAGAGTGTTAATTACTTGAATCTGTTGTTTCGGATATAAAATTTTGAAGTGCTTGTTTATTGTTTTACAAGGAGTTTTTTTTTGTTTGTCTTGAAAACAGTGGTAATTTTACGATTTATTTTTATTTATTATGTTTAATGTCGTTTACTTCTGAAAGATAAATTAGTTAGGTTAGTCATCGGGAAAAATTGGAACTTTTAAATATTTATTTGATTTCGAAATTGGGTCGATCATTTATTTTTATATTTAGTTCAATGTTTTCTTGGATTTTTCATTGAACAAAATTATAATTTACTTAGAACATCTATTGTTTGTATTAGTATACAAAGTGTTCTTTTTCAACAAACAAATTACAAAAATTGCGAAATTTTTCCGGCAATAGAAAGCGCAATTCTCTGGCAAACCGTGAAAAACGTTCGCCAATACGTTGAACATGCTGGGATCGTGTTTTTTGTACAAATGTTACTTAGATCCTTTTTGGACTTGATTTTTTTTATTTTGTTCCTAAAAAAGGTGAATAAAGATACAATCTCAAAAAATTAAATCTAAGAACTCACCAACTCCAGCAGGAGCCCCATTTTCTAATATATACCCAAAGTTTAATAAAAAGAAATATAAAAAAATTGAAAATATATTAAAATTTAAACATTGTTTTACCTTGGGGACTGTTGTTTTTTTAACTAAGTATTATATTCCAACTAAGTTAAGTGCTATTTTTATTATTTATTCAGTTTGATAAACAAAATCTATGCTTGTTTCCTCACTCACACCACTAAAAGTTACTAGATCAAGAGGGTGTTTCGAAAGGGTTGTGTTCAAACTTTTCGAACTAATTGACAGTTACGCGACATTACGTATGATATTGCTCGTAGGTGTTGCGTCCAATGAGGGATCAATGCAGAATGCAAGTCCACAATTTGAATCATCATTGGCCACAGGCCATGGCGAAAGTTGTAACCAAATGTCACATTATTGTGAACAAAATGTAAGGTTATCATAAGTAATTCATGTCAAATTGGTTGATATAAATATGTACAAAAAAGCTACTGTATGTTTAAATTATTCTCTATTCACAATTGAGCACGAACTAGAAGTCATCAGAAGTTTTGGCATCGAGAAATACCATAATAATGTACTGTAATGTGAGTAAAACTTGATGTAGAAATATTTCCAAAATTAAAATTTTACTTGGAAATTTATACTATTAACAAGAAAAAACAAGCATATATTATTTTGTTTATCAAACTGAATAAATAATAAAAATATCACTTAACTTGGTTGGAATATAATACTTAGTTAAAAATAAAACTACAAACGTTTAAAATATATACCTAATAAAGATTGAGGTTATAATATTTCCATATAAACACAATACTGACAAATATCGTTGTCAGTTCAAAAAAGCTGTGTGAAACGGGCGGCAATTTAACCAATCACTAGGCTGCAGAAATGCCAACTTTAATTCAAATCGCTCCTCTAAGTGTGGATTTATGCAGACACGATTAACAATTATCAATTAGCATTTAACAATTAACAATTCTCAATTATAAGTTGAACTACTCATTTCACTATGACTCCGTTTACGCACACAATAAACAATTATCATTTATCGATTAACAATTGCGAAGTTGGTCAACTTTTAACTTCTTAAATTAATTCATTAATTGTACCGAATTTTCATCTAGTGCGCAACTAGTACGCAGATCCTTACTTTTTTATAGAAAAGCGGTTGACTTAGGGTTATGTTGTGTTTTTTATTTTCAAGTTGTACTAATAAAAGAAAAAAAGTCTTAAATTCTACTATACACCTTCAAAATTGTTCCAATGCACAAATAGACATGAAAATATAGGGTTATTGTAACTAGAATCTCGGGCTTGTGCGCATGATTACTATTTTCTCCTAATTTATAATTGTGTCTGCATAAACGATGGCAGTTTTACTAATTGTTAATTGATAATTGTTAATCGTTAATTGCTAATTGATAATTGTTAATCGTGTCTGCATAAATCCACACTTAGTTTGAAAACAAGGTATATGTTGATTTATGGAACTTAAAAGACAGCCCACGTACCCAAGTAACATCCCTTGTAAAAGTCATTTCGTTTTCTGCTCCTGCAGTTTTTATTAACATTTTTTTATTTTGTTCTAATAAATGTCACTTGTCATTATCAGTAATTTCGGATTTAATTCCCAGAAGACATCAGTTATTTCTCTCATTCACATCTCATATAACTTCTAGCCTATTTATTCAAATCAATATTTTATGAATAACGCATCTAGTTTTCCAAAATTAGGTTATGTTAATCATAATAATCGATCAACATTGGTGTGCTACGGTGCCAAGACGTCTCTCTGAGTGAATGACTCCACGAGGAAGAATTAATATGAGGTCGCAGTCCTACTTACAAATATTTATACAATCCACCTACTTGTTTTAACACTTTTAAGTTTAATCCTAATCTTCCTCTATAATTTATTCAGTCAGTGAAATATAAACATCCTATATTTATACTAAATTATAATACATAACTAATATTTAGATTTTGTAATAAAATTTATTACATTACATAAAACGTTTTTGATGTAGAAGCGGTTGGTTGGGTTCAGTTTATATCCAATTTTAACTCATCATTTTTTTATTAAATCTCAGTTAACCTTGGTTAACACAATAATTTCATATTTAGCAATAAACGTGTATAAAACTTGTCTATTTTTCACATTGCTTACAATACGCGAAATTAATAATGCATAGCAACAAAAATTGTGGTAAAAGTGGCCTAAGTGACAGTGCCATTAGGCATAACCAAATTAAATATGGCCAACGAACATTAACATAGACAAGAAGGATCACTCTAAGCTCCTCCCCTTGTTATGCCTATCTCGCTCGAATATCGGATGCTACCGTATAAAGAGCACGGTAAGTCTCCTACGTGCGATATGCATAAACAGGTTGTCCGTCGTAGGGATATGTAAAGAAATATACCAGTTGTCCTTTTGAGTGAGCGAATTTTCCTTTAAAAATAAAATAAACATTTGCGCACTTAGTGTTTCTTTTAACAAGAAACCTCCCAAGTAACACAACAAGCATCGAAGTAGATTTAAAATCGACTTTTGTGTCACTCTTGAAGCTAATAGGCAATTGAAACCGTCCACTAAAGCTACTACATGTAGCATTCATTACGTAATCGCTGCCTAAAGGGAGCGCGCGGTTTGGCCTTAAAGTAGATTTGAAAGCTTATTAGCAATTTAACCTGTAGGCCTGAATAGCCATACATTGGCACCAATAGAGCATTTTATTAGATTTGATTGCCAACATTGGCTGTCAAAGCGATATAAAGAAGCAGTCGTTTAGTCCAGAAATAGCTTTCAATGCTTTGAATGATCATGCGCAGTTGAACATTTCTCGTGAGAATGTAATGAAGTTTTGTTTTGGATAAATATTAGATTTATATTGGAAATTTATGCCAACAGTTATGTAGGTGTTCACAAAAACAAACATCGTCAACTGTTATGGCAGAGATCTTTCCTTCAATATATTATGACAATTTATTAATATTGTTTTTGAAACTGGAAAATATTGTGAACCATTAGAAATCTCTGCAAACCTTAATTTTCTGTGAAATGTGAATGAAATACTTCCTGAAAACATAGGGGCCAGTGATAACTGTGAGCAAAATATACTTTATAAATTAAATTATTTCATTATAAATTACGGTGTTGCCATATCCAATTTTTATCAATGAATTATATACCTACATCCAATTGAAATTGAAGTTTCTTATAGTATTTTTAGTTGGATTGATTGATAATATTATATTTGATGGATTAAATTGATTTATCTTTCGCAGATTTTCTGAAATTTGTATCCCAGTTTGAAATCAAATGATATCCTTAACCAGATTATTTGCATATTCTATACTTTACTATAAAAATAGTATCATATACGTATCATATACCTATCAATATATAGATATAAAAACTATGGCAACATTGCTCATTATCGTGAGCAAACTGTTCGGCCATGTCTTTATTGTATTTAATAAGCATTTTCCTATGCCAATACGAAGCTTTATGGAATTAAAAGCTAGATAGCTGTTTGTATTGCTTTGTGAAAGCTTTCAAGATTATAAAGATGAAGAAAAAGAAGATTATTGTGAAGTTATGTTTTGAGTAATATAGATTGTTTTATAGGTCATATTTTATAATCATTTCCTATTAAAAAATGAACACCTTCAAATTTATTGAGACCTTAGAAAGTGGAGATAAAATTTTGTGTGTTGTTCCTGAGGCATGGGATGGGAACAACAGCAACAACAAATTTTCCACCCAGACGTAGTAGTATTAGCCTGTAAAAAAAGAGTCCCACGACAAGGCCAATAAAGAGACGTGGTCCAAGAACCAGGAAGGTGATTTCTGTGTCTATCTTTATTTCGTTGTAACTTTTAGCTGCGTTACTACTTTCATATACACGCCTGTAATACGTACCTGTTCGTCCAAATTTCCGTAGTTTTGTGATTTTCCATTTATTTTTAATCCAATATTTTTCACCATGATTTATGATCATTTCCGAAATATTATGAAACCTTTCAACTGAAATTGAGATTTACAATCCCATTGAGGTTAGCAATACAGTAAGAAATTTTTTGGAATTTATTTCCATTTAAAATCCAAATTAATTCCAATACCAAACTTAGTATCATTGCTTTTAAATGGCACTCATTGAAGCACTTAATGGCATTTTATGACCATACAAAATTCCAATTTCGCCATTCATTTTTTGGCATTTTTTAAAGCCAATATTTCTATTCTTTGGCTACTTTTAATGACTTATTAGCAACCATTGCTACTTGGCTGCAATATTTGGTCTCGGAAGAGATTAGACGTCTTTGAAGGAATGCTGAAATAATTCTATAAAAAAATGCTAGGAATATGCCAAACTTTAGCATTTTTTCTGGATTATTTGCTTCGATCTAGCATTATTTGCTTGGCAAATGAAATGTGTTACTTGGGCTTAATCAGGATTGCATTGAAAAATTTTTTGGTCTGGTAAGAAATTGTTGCGGAAACTCGAGAAATCCAACCCCAATTCAATTTTGTAGGGCATTCAAGAAATTATTTTCTCTAAAATATTTTAATGAGGTTGAAGGTGCCAATTGTATTAATGATATTAATACAGTTTTGCTCAATGTAACTCCTGATATGCTAGAGGAATATAAAAATATTGATGTACCTATATTGGCAAATAATAGCTTTTTAAAAGTTTTCACATGCGACTATAGAAATCTTTCAAGTATACGGATGGCAATGCTCTAGTATACATTTCTGGCTATCTATTAAGGGAATGTTTGTTGCAACACTCTTGTAGTGCTTGCACAAAGTATAATGATGAAAAGACATTACCAAAAGAAGCGGCTGTATTTTTAGTGCATAAAGCATATTCGACTTCTAAAAACTATGGAGGTCTGAATGTACCTCCTAGTAATATTGTAGAATATGTTAAACAACTAGATATATAATCTTTGTTGAAAATTTTAATAAAATTAGTTGTCACGAGAACGTTGGAGCGACCCTTAGAAAATTATATGAAAATTTACTATTTACACATCCTTGTAAAGAGTTTCCTCATAAATATTTTTTAAACCTATGTATTAGGCTGCGGATTTATTTTACAATTAAATTTGCGAACCGGGATATAAAAAATAGATATTCTTCGAAACAATCGATGAAACCTAACATAAAATTGAATATCTTAAAACATCTTTGATAACCTACAGGTATATTTTATTTCACATTTACTTAAATACATTTTTTTTAATTGAGTTGTTAACGGGCTACTCAGTATGAAAGACTTTCAAAATTCATAGATTTTAATTCATTTGGTTAAACGCCTTTGGTTTTTAATGGTTCGTGTATCAATCTTCACAATTTTCGAATCGCGATAATTATTTTTCCCAGTACCCGTATTTTACTGTTAGGTAAGTTGGTACTCTTTGATGGCCTCGGATTTGAAACAACCTGTATACATTTTAAATTAGAATACTTACCTATTTAAGTTGGCATTTGCAAACATTTTATTGTTAATTTTTATACCTACTAGTCCCATCTGTAGCTTACTACATTATTACTTTTTGATGTAACTTTCATTTTTCCCTTCATTTTTGCTAGGTACCAGTTCTTTTTATAATTATGTTTAGATTCACCAATTAAATATCCTGACGATATTCCCTTTTTTATTTTAATTCCCACTAAGCGGAATAAGTTAGAATAACAATTATTGCTAGATGTTTTTAAATCACCCTGGTAAGTGAACGTTTATTCGTTTTAATCTCTAGCGGTTTGCATGAACCTCGTATAACCACGAACACGTGTGTGGCTCCAGGAATTTGTCGAAATCGTCGGCGCGCTTCTGTAAGCTGGACATGAAAGTTCCGACGGAGAGTGACCCTTCTTGTCTATGTTAATGTTCGTTGATATGGCTCATTCAATAGCCTTTTTGATGTGCGTCATCGATTGTTAATGTCCTTCGAACACAATACTTAGGAAGAAATGGGAAGAAAGGCAGGTCTGAGATTAATCCTTATCAAAATATCATAATAATGAACCGTTTAAACCTCGGTTTAAACGTATTACAAACGTTAACCCTAATCTTTGACTTACAAAAAATGTGATTGGTTGATGTTTAGATTACGCTCAAGCGCAACCTATCAATCTGGCATTCAAAATACTATGAAGACGACCCTTTCGTAGCGGCAATGTGTCTTACGTCTTCTTCTACTTTCCCACTGACAGTTCTCGTCCAGTCTGTACTTTGTTGTTTACGGTCAATTATTATTTATGAAAAGTGAACATTGATTTTATCGTTATATATATTTAAATAATACAAAAATATGCATAGATACACGGAAAATATCAGCATTTTGAATGTTCTCAAGTATTTTCAGTTAGAAAAAGAAGCTGGTAATTATTAACTTCATAGCCTTTTCGAATTTGGCTGAATACAATCCTAATTTAAGGTTAGCTATATGTCAAAATAGCAAATAAAATAAACGACATACCCAAAACCCGGATATACGTCGCAAACGATGATGCACACCAAAAAGGCTATTGAATGTACCATACCTACAGTAAATTGTCATTCAGCGCAATCAACTAGTGGGGTCGATGAAACATTACAAGAATTTGATTCTGTCTGTGTTCCCTTAACATCTGCTACAAATATTGACTTATTAACAATAACCGAAAACTTGTCAGAAACACCAACACCAGGTATAAAGATCCAGAACTGTTCCTATTTTACAATTCATTAAGCAGTCGTTTGTTTGATATCTGGACGGTGGTCGTAGGAAAAATACAGTGTGCAACACTTTTGCGCACTTGTTACACAATATACTATTTTTATATTCATTCTCCCTGGCACCGTACATAAATAGTATAAATTATCCAGTGACACCTACGGCCTAACGACTTCGACAATTGCGGAACTAGCCAAACGTTACACCCATGCTCAATCCCTTAAGAGATGGGATGGAATCAAAGGATGCAGTCTTGCTAGGATCATCCTAGGGGTCTATTCACTAACAGTGAGAGCTCCTACGAGAGTACACACTTATAAAATGCGCATGCGAGCTATCTTGAAATTGCAAATTATGATAAAGCCCGCATGCGCACTTTATAAATGTGTACTCTCGCAGGAGCTCTCACTGTTAGTGAATAGACAATAGACCCCTTGGGCGACCCTGGGAAGCTGGCGCCGAAGAAATATTTGACGATAATCAGGAAAAACCTACGTTTAACAGTAGGATTTCTGACTGGCCACTGTCAACTAAGGAAACACCTCCATACTATGCGGCTAGTGGACACACATCTATGCAGGATGTGTGAACAGGAAGATGAAACTGTCAGGCATGTCTTATGCGAGTGTCCGGAGTTATCGCCGATAAGAGAGTGTGTGTTCGGTGAGTCTTGGCCTACACCTGCCGGCATAAAGGAGATGTTTCCTAGTGACCTGTCCACCTTCCTGAGAAGGACAGGATGGACAATGACCTAGGAGGACAACTCGAGAGGATGTACAATGGGTCACATGTGGCCTAAGTGCTGTGAGCCTACACTCACCCTCC
>CAJUYI010000535.1:85699-114620 GCA_910591695.1 Galerucella pusilla | reverse complement strand
TGCGGTTGGAACAGACCTATTATTGGCATCCCTATTGGGTTGATTGAAACTAAAGACGGACCTGTATTTGTAGATGTAAGGAAGCGCAGTTAAAAATATTAGTGTTAATAAATATTTATATAAAGCTTATTTCATGTTGTTGACAGAAGTCGCATGAAATACCGTTACACCTACTATTTTAAAAACTAACAAAAATTAATTTTCAAAAATTTTTTCTCTCACTTCTGAACAAAGTTTGTTAATACTACAATAATAAGTGTGTATGTTCTGTTTGAAAAATGTTATTGTTTCATTAAAGTTTTCAATTCTGTTAGTGTATAAACGAGATGTCTCAGTAAATAAACAAACAGTTATCTATTTTTTTTTGGAATTATGGTGGTTTGGTAAACAGCAAATTAATTTTTGAGAATAAAAAAAAAATTGAAAAAAGAAAAAAAAATTTACTGGAAAAGCCGAAACTTAGCTTTCTGATATAATTTTTTCCACCTTCAAATTAGAGTCAACAGTCAATTAGAGTCAACAATTCACAACGATGGCTTTTAGCTACCTTTAAGAACTAAAGAAAAACGAAATAAGAGGACAAAAAATGTTAAATCTGTTACTTTTAATACCAAACGCATAAAATAAAATTGTAATTTATATTTTTAAACAGATCTGGTATAAATATCTTACTCTTTCGCACAATTTACGTAACCTATAACTGCTTAATAAGTTCCAAAATAATTTCAAGGTTGACAATTCACCAAGAGGTCGATTACCTAGAAATATTTCTGTTTCTTCTATTGTGATTCAATACGTGAAAGCACTCTTGGTAAAAATAGTATACAATAATTCGCGATTGCTAAATTAATGGAACTTGACCTAACATTTTTGGCAGCGAAAAGTTACAAATAGACAATAACGTTCATCATTGAATGTCGAATATTGGAAATATATTATTATATTAATTAAAATACGCAACCTCCCGGTATATGTAAATTTAAAGGAAAATAAAACAGTAATTACGCCAGACATCCTACATTATTGTACCAATCATGCTTGTTAAGCAGGCATTCAAATAGAAATATAATTAAAATAACTTGATTATATGAACTACTTTGTGAATAGATTGTAGGTGCTGTTCTGTAACAGCGTTTAAGAATTTACTTTGCAATTGAAAATTAGTAACCCACTAATCAGGTTTGATAAATGAAAATTTTTAGAGAGATATTTCTCTTGTTAGTGATACTAACAAGTCAGGTAATGAGGTGGTTATATCAACAGTAGAGCAAGGGGGAGCAGGTTTGTGTTTAATAAACCCTACAAAATACAAATGAAACAGAACACAGAGTCAGATGATGCAAATGCAATACGCATATATACAGATGGTTCAAAAATGAAAGAAGGCTCAGGATGTGGAGTTTACTCGAGAGCATTAAGCCTGAAGATTAAGTGGGGAATGGGAAACAATACCAGCGTAGTTCAAACAGAACTGGCTGGTATATCAATTGCTACAAAAGAACTAACCAGAAAAGGAATTTCTGGCAAAAACATAACAATCTGCTCTGACAGTAGACAAGCCCTATTAGCCTTAAACAGACAACGTGTTATATCGGGGCTAGTACTAGAGTGCCACCAAGATTTAGTTCACGCTTCGGCAGATAACAGTATTATCCTGAGGTGTGTTGAAGGGAACGACAGGAGTAAAGGACCCAGTGACACCTACGGCCTGACGGCTTCAACAATTGCGGAGCTAGCCAAACGTTACACCCATGCTCAATCCCTTAAGATATGGGATGGAATCGAAGGATGCAGTCTTGCCAGGATTACCCTAGGCGACCGTGGGAAGCTGGCGTCGAAGAAATATTTGGCGATGACCAGGAAAAACCTACGTTTAACAGTAGGATTTCTGACTGGCCACTGTCAACTAAGGAAACACCTCCATACTATGGGGCTAGTGGACATACTTCTATGCAGGATGTGTGAGGAGGAAGATGAAACGGCAAGGCATGTCTTATGCGAGTGTCCGGAGTTATCGTCAATAAGAGAGTGAGTGTTCGGTGAGTCTTGGCATACACCTGCCGATGTAAAGAAGATGTCTGTCCATCTTCCTGGGAAGGACAGTATGGACGATGACCTAGTAGGACAACTCCTCGGTATGAAGTACTGTGTACTGAAGTACTCCCTACTTTACAGATAGAGATACAGAAGGGGGAGCAGGGCAGTACCCCTCCTAGATTTTCGAAATATTAATTAAAAATATGTGAGGATAGCGGCCCTGGAAACAAAATGCAGTTTTTAACAGAAGTTTTACAACAACTAGAAAATAAGTGGATATATTGGGCACAAATGCATAAATCGTTATATTGATTAGGTAGTGCTGCAAAGTTTCAACCATTTTTAGTAGACTATTACTCTGAATACATTTAATTTAGTTTTACTATTGATTGTAATACAAGGTAATTAAAAAAAATTAAAAATAGTCAACAATACTTACCTTTAAACAAGTTAACCTTCTACAGTGACATATGCAGATATATACTGTGTGTCGAAGGTAATCCAGCGTAATAAAAATAACAATGGGTACATCCAGTGGATCGTTACAATCAGGTTCTTATAAAAATAGAAATGAATGATGACCACAATTATGGTGTTTATATTACTTAGAAGTTTACTAGTTAATTTTTAAATTAAATTTTCTGCTTCTGCATGTTCGAAATCTCGAGGCAGAATCTCCAGGATGTTTTGGCGACTGAAATTATTATAACCTTTGCTCATAGACAATTCGGTCCAATTTTTCGCAATTTTTTAGCAACAATCTTCATGAGGATTTTTGAGAAAGAAAAACTCTTTGAAAAGCATTTATTACAATAGATATAAAAAAGTAGAAAATACACCAAAGTTTTACATAGTTTTGGAAATTTTCAGTACCATTTACACGAGTCAAGTGTATTTTCTTCATCGTTTTCAATATTCTCGTTGTTTTCTTCGTCATGATCCATTTTCCCTTCCCCCTTTTCTACTTCTTCGGGTAAAATTACCCATCAAAAACAATGCTGAAACTTTTATATAATAAAACAAGGTTAAAATTCCTATTCAATTATGCAATTTCTATGATGTATCTGACAATATTGTAGAACACGTTAATTGCAACAGACAACAAATTATGTAATGGGTAATGCCAGAATAATTAAGTAGAACTGTATTTGTTAGAAAGTATAATGAAACAGTCTATTGGTATTGGAAGAAAAGTGGAAAATAGCAGAAATGAGGAATTGGAAAATTATTATAAAATAATTGACAAATAAAATTAAGTAGGGTTGAATAAAAATGCAAGAAATGTTTTGAACGAAGAGTTTTTAGTCTGATGGACACTGGAACAAAATCAGAAAATAGTGGAAATAATGAATAGGAATTTGATACAGAAAATAATGATAATGAAATTGCAAAATAAAAATAGAAAAAAGACAGAAGTTATCTTCAAACAAAATGTCTTTTTGTCAAATCAACGAAAGTCATAGATTATTCAAATCCTTTTTTAACAACTATTAATGTAACCTTGAAAGAAAAAATTTTATGCACAAATTTAATCACTGAAAATAAATATTTGGCCATGAAATGTTTGTCCAAATTTTTAACAAGTGATAAACTTATCAAATATATCGATAAATGTTGGTTTATTATCCATATTACGTAATATCGTTTGACCATACTAAAATTCTGAAGTGTTGTTTTGGATTTCGTCAGGAACTATGCATACAGCAATTTCTTATCTGACATTTCTTGGAATTTTTATTTTATATTGCAAATGATTTAAAAATATGGACGAAAAAAAATAAATATATAAAAATATCTAGAACTTTTGTAACAATCAGCGTCCAGAGGCAATACCACTGAATTTGAATAAAGTGTCCGGCCGAAAAATTTTTGTTGCATATTGCAGTCTGCATGTGTCAGATACAATAAAGGTTATTCAATCCTTTTAATATACCGACTGGATTCTCCGAGATTGTTCAGATTTATTTTCAAGCTGGAAATGTTATTAATTATTGTTTTTCATTTATCTGACAAAGTAATTAGATACTAAGTATTCCAATGCAGCTGGGATGATTTCAATTCAAATTAATTATTTGAGATCTTCAGGATCTTAACTAAAAAAATGGCAAAAGAATCACGTTTGTTGTATGGAAGTCCCACTTAACTATTAAATTTATTATGATTTAATTATTTATTTTTTAAGTTAATAATATAACTCAATATTCTGTGACTTTTTTAAACGCCTACTTGATGCCGATCTCAATATCGAGCCAAAACGAAGAAAAAAAATCACGTTTGTTGTATGCGTGCCCCCTTAAATATTTATTTCATCCCGTTCTTAGTATTTGTTGTTAAAGGGACAACCGAAATACATTATCTGTGAAAATTTTAACTATTACGGTTATTGAGATACAGCTTGGTGAAACGAGAAGTAGGTATGGAAATATTTCGAGATATGAACTGCTTTCTACTTCCTCACTACTGCTTGGTATTATCGACTTAAAATCCACTGGGATATGTAAAATTTGCCCCTGAATCGATTGCTGAGGACTATAAGCTTCTATCTATTATATTAGTCGAGTTATGAGTATCTTTAGTTTTGAAAAGTGGATTCGGAGGAGTGAAAATGATTTTATACAAAAACAAACTGTGGCAGTCAATTTTTCGTTCCAAAAAACCCTCTAGACCAATCTTGAGCATTTTTTATGTTGAAAACATTTTTTTTGTCGAAAATTTTGAAGCAAGGGGTAGGTATGGAAATATTTAATATGAACGGGCTTCGCTAACTTTCTTATTGCTCGGAATAATATACTCAAAATCCACTGTACCAAGTAAAATTTTCCCCTGAATCGATTGCTAAAGACTAGGACGTTCTATCTATGTATTACATTAGTCGAGTTATGAGCATATTTAGTTTCGGAAAGTGGATTTTCGAAAATTTCATGACTCCATTTGGAGCAGAAAAAATTATGTTATACAAAACCAAACCGTGGCAGTCAATTTCTCGCCCCAAAAAACCCTCAAGACGAATTTTGAGCATTTTTTATGTTGAAAACATTTTTTTTGTCGAACATTTTGAAGCAAATGGTGTAGATATGGAAATATTTCGCTATATAAACTGCTTTCTGCTAATGTAGATCAATATCTAAACGTTTTATTTTTCTGATCTATTCAAACGATGACTCTCGTTTCGGAAACTGAGTGTAAGTTTAACCCAAATCGAAAATAACTTGTAGTCTAAAATAGACTATTTTACAAATTGAATTTCCTCAATATCGTTAATGATGATAAATGGGATGCTAATAGCTTGAAAAAAGATTAGATGAATTGATTAGAAAATATTTTTATAACTTAGAGGCCAACAATTATCAAACAAAAAGAAATTTAGAATGAAAAACATTTAAATAAGAGTGTTAACAGGTGGAATTCGATTTTTTTTAAGTATTTTAAAAATGATATTCTTTTATCTAAAAAGTTGCTTATTTTTCTTTTTGTAAAAGTCAAAGAAATCAAAATGTTAATAATAAGCAATATTTTCGAAGTCATTTAACGATTATTGGACAGCCGCTGATGAATCAGTAAAAACTGTCAGCCAGGCGTCGTTACCTTTTCAATTATTAGGAAACCGCAAAAATCAGTTTTTGCAAAAAATATTCTATTTTCTATCGGCATGAAAGAAATGATAATTTTTCTCAGTACTCAATGTCTTCTTCTTTCTTCTCACTTTCTATCATTATCATCGGCTGATAAAACCAACGCCATCTACACTGTTAAAACAAAAATAACAAAACATCGAATTTCATGAAATACGCTCATTATTTTTTTTAACAGCCGATGCCACTGGATTGTTTTGGTTATTGAAACTCTCAGAAAAAATTTTATCAAATTACTATGATAATGATAATGTTATTTCTTGTAGTTCCCTAATTCAAAAGGTAACGACGAATCCGTCATTCGACAGGCGTTAGACGTTACTATTACTACTCTATTGCATAACATCCTATGGATATAAATCAACCTAATCCATTACTAAGCTTGCATTAGAACAATAAAAATTCAATTTACGCATATTACGACTAATCACATATCGACAAATCGAAAACAAATTGTTTTAACGTAGGTATGTAGCACCAACTCGAAAAATCCTATTCGATCTAATGAATTCAATTTGCAGTCGCCATGATTGATTATTGAGCAACGGTCCCACTCCCACCAGCGAATTTGCAGTGATTGTGTATCTGACATCAATAGAACTCGTTGACATTCATTATCATTCGAGGTCATATCATTGTACCGAAATGGGATAGGTAGTATGGTTTTTTTTCAGTGGAGTTTATTGTTTAATTATTGAATTGTTCTTGTAAAAATGGTTTCACTCCTCGTGTATTTTTTTTCATTTTCCACAAATATATACCTGATACATATATCCCAATGCAAGTCGATGAAATACTTTGAGAATCCAGTAAATTTCAAAGTTATATACTGTTGAAAAACTGTAAAGAATCCCCTAGGTTAGGTTGGGTTCTATATGTGAGTGGGGCCTTCTCGCCACCTCCACTGCGACCTACGTTAGGTCTATTGTGGCTCACCCTTGGGGATTACAATTCACCCCACAAGCCTGTGCTTGGTTGTATGTATTTGGTGATACTTTTTTGAAGTCGTTCGGCTCTAAGGTACTAAAACAGAATATATTATACCTTACCCTGTCCAAGGCTGGGCATGAGCATAGTATGTGCTCCGAAAAGTTTCGTCCTCCAAATTACAGAGCCTACAGTCCCAGGTCTGAACCAGACTCATCTTCTTTAGGTGGTAATTTAGTCCTGTCCTGTAAGTAGTCCCGTCAGAATGCGTAGGTTTGTTCTACTCCATTCCATGATCTGCTTATTGTCTGTACTCGAAGGGTAGTATATGAACGCCTTCGAGTGTGAGAGCCCCGGTATGTCTGCCCAGTAGGTGTAGGTTTTCCTCTCCGCCTAGGTAGCTATGGCTGATCTAGCAGTGCTTTCCGCAATGCCAAAAAATGGTTCAGGTCCGATAAATAAAGCCTCTGATATTCTATTCTCTCTAGCACTACACTACTCCTTATGATGCGTAGATCTTCTAGATCTTCAATTATATGACAGAATTCTTGTAGGAAAAAGGAACTGCACGCAATTTATAGGCATATTTATTGAATATATCACTGACCTTCACATGGAGAGACGCCTCTTTGGTCTTGACCACTGGACTCCCAAGTAACACGATAAGCATCGAAGTAGATTTAAAATCGACTTTTGTGTCACTCTTGAAGCTAATAGGCAATTAAAACTGTCCACTAAAGCTTCTACATGTAGCATTAATAATAATAATAATAATAAAGGTCTTTTATTTTTTTCCTCATCATAACATTTACAATAAGATAGTAAAAGTAAAAAAGAGTAAGAGCGAGAGAAAAAAAAAACGCATCGAAGATCAGGTGGCTACTGATTTCAGAGCAATTTTGAATGATTTAATCGATTTTTTTTTGTTTGACAAGTTCAGGCAGTTCGTTGTAAATTTTTGCAATTGACGAGGGACAATTAATCTATAGTTGAAACGGGTATTACGGTTATGAATATTTGAATGGGAGGAAACTTTGTTCAATAAATATGATGGTTGTCCAGTTTTAATAATTCTATGGAATAAGCAAGCCGAATGAAGATATCGTCTCTTGGCCATACTGAGCCATTTGACTGTATTGAGTTTCTGGGAAATTCTCTGACGTCTTCTGATACCACAGACCAGCCTCAAGCAACAGTTTTGCACTACTTGAATTCTCCTAGCGGTAGCTACATTTAAGCAAGGCCAATAAATAACATCACCGTAGTCAAATTTAGCTAGTACAAGCGCATCACACAAAACTTTTTTTGCATTGAATGACAGATACTGTCGACTTTGAAATATCTATTCATTACGTAATCGCTGCCTAAAGGGAGCGCGCGGTTTGGCCTTAAAGTAGATTTGAAAGCTTATTAGCAATTCAACCTGTAGGCCTAAATAGCCATAAATTGTCACCAAAAGAGCATTTTATTAGATTTGATTGCCAACATTGGCTGTCAGAAGCAGTCGTTTAGTCCAGATATGGCTTTCAACGCTTTGAATGATCATGCGCAGTTAAACATTTCTCGTGAGAATGTAATGAAGTTTTGTTTTGGATAAATATTAGATTTATATTGGAAATTTATGCCAACAGTTATGTAAGTGTTCACAAAAACAAAGATCGTCAACTGTGATGGCAGATCTTTCTTTCAATATATATTATGACAATTATTGTTATTGTTTTTGAAACTGGAAAATATTATTATGAACCATTAGAAATCTCTGCAAACCTTACTTTTCTGTAAAATGTGAATGAAATACTTCCTGAAAACAGAGGGGCCAGTGATAACTGTGAGCAAAATATACTTTATAAATTAAATTATTTCATTATGAATTACGGTGTTGTCATATTCAATTTTGATACCGATCAATGAATTATATACTTACATCCAATTGAAATTGAAGTTTTTTATAGTATTTTTAGTTGGATTGTTTGATAATATTATATGTGATGGATTACATTGATTTATTTTTCCCAGATTTTCAGAAATTTGTTTCCCAGTTTGAAAACAAATAATGTTCTGAACCAGATTATTTGCATATTTTATATATAAAAATAGTATCATATACCTATCAATATATAAATATGAGAACTAGGGCAACATTGCTCATTATCGTGAGCAAACGGTTCGGCCATGTCTTTATTGTATTTAATAAGCATTTTTCTATGCCAATACGAAGCTTTATGGAATTAAAAACTAGATAGCTGTTTGTATTGCTTTGTGAAAGCTTTCAGAATTATATAGTTGAAGAAAAAGAAGATTATTGTGAGGTTTTGAGTAATAGATTGTTTTATAGGTCATATTTTATAATTATTTCGTAATAAAAAATGAACACCTTTAAAGTTATTGAGAACTTAGAAATTGGAGAGAAAATTTTGTGTGCTGCTCCTGAGGTATGAGATGGGAACAACAGCAACAACAAATTTTCCACCAAGACGTAGTGGTATTAGCCTGTAAAGAAAGAGTCCCACGACAAGGCCAATAAAGAGACGTGGTCCAAGAACCAGGAAGGTAATCTGTGTCTATAGTTATTTCGTTGTAACTTTTAGCTGCGTTACTACTTTTATGTACACGCCTGTAGTACGCACCTATTCGTTCAAATTTCCGTAGTTTTGTAATTTTCCATTAATTTTTATTTCAATCTTTTTCTTCATGTTCTATAATGATTTCTGGAAAATCATGAAACCTTTCAACTGAATTGAGATTCACAATCACATTAAGGTTAGCAATACTGTTTTTTTTTTAATTTCCATTTAGAGTCCAAATTAATTCCAATACAAAACTTTATAGTATTGCTTATAAATGGCACTAATTGTAGCACTGAAAGGCATTTTATGACCCCACTAAATTCTAATTTGGCTATTCATTTTCTTGGCATTTTTTAAAGTCATTATCTCTATTTTTTGGCTACTTTTCATGACTTACTAGCAATCATTGCTACTTGGTTGCAATATTTAGTCTTAAACAAGATAAGACGTCTTTTAAGGAAGGCTGAAATTATTCTATAAAATAATGCTTAGAATATGCTAGACTTTATCATTTTTTCTTAATTATATGCTTCGATCTAGCATTATTTGCTTGGTAAATGAAATGTGTTACTTGGGCTGGTAATGGCACCTCTGGACAAGGGCTTTTTCCACTAGTGAGGGGAACTCTAATGAATTCCTCTCTTTGACAGGAATGAACGGTTGGATTCTTTCAATTGACTATTACAGAGATGAATGAAATTGACCCTAATTCTAACGAAGACTGTTTTCAGTACCAAAAAAGTAAAAATGATTGCATTGATTGATATTTCAAATAAGTTGTATGCGTAGCACGGCTTAATTTCGAAATATAATCCGTTCTTTTATGTATAATTTAAACCGGAAGTTCTTTCTTGGTGGAGTTATAAAAATTATCCCTGCTACCATTTGATTATCGCATGAATAGCAGTTTGACCTACGTGAATATTTTTATACCGAACGTTATTGCTGTCAGTGAACTTCTATTTCAATTTTATGACCTATTGTAGACAGTAGTTCGCTTCTATTTATGTAGACGTTTTCTGCAGTTAATCAGAATCCTTTTTTTTTAATTTCCCACAGTCTGTGTCCATCTGTGAATCAGTGTCGTTCTTGGGTTGTAACTACTACTTCCCATGTGAAATTTCTACCCTTTTTTAAGTCACTTTTTAACGTTTTATACCATTAAAACTGTTAAATCATGGAACTAGTTACTTATTCTTTGTTTCTCTGGTCAGAAAAATACACCCGAGCAATACCAACGCAACGAGATGTATATACAGGTTGCGAAAAGACTTATGATTTACACAAGTACGACAAGGAAAATATGAGAAAAACTATACTTGAAAAAGAGACAAGAATAATTGTGGGCAGTTAGCGTTGAGCGTGTCATATTGACTATTCCCACTATGGGAGTAGGTTCTATTCACAGGAATTGGGCGATTTTTTAATGCAACAATAAACAAATTAACTATTGCATCATCAGAATGACCTCCAAAAAACCATTTTATAACTTGCACTTTATCGCAGGTTAAGTATGTTATTGGAGGCATTGTAAATATTTTATTTTCAAATACAATGACATGCCCTACCAACGTGATCAACGTTTGTAGCGAAAATATAGAGAAATGAAAGTTTTAAATGGGGCGACGACCCAGCACTGTAGTGGAACGCATTCTGATGCGATAATTACAGTCAAGCAAGGTCGGACATGGTTAGTACTTGGATGGGTTACCATGACAGGGAAAACCATCGTATAGGGCCCGTACAGCCTGCAGCGAAACACTTTAGACTACTAGGGTGCACTTTAGACTACTAGGGTGAGTAGCATATCACAGCTCGCAGGCATTATACCAATGAGCACGAGGTATAATGTAGATATGCCGTCTTTCGGAGGAGACGTAAAACCGAGGTCCCGAGTCCATGGATATTGGGCTCGTTAAAGAACGCTACCACTGGTTGGAACACTAGTGGGTTCGCCATAATTTCCGGTTAGGGGTAGAGTGCTCCCGGCGTCGGTGATTAGCCTCAGTCGCAGAAATAGACCGACGTTAAACAACAGAATAAAAAAAAAAAGTTTTAAATGTGAATTCTCTCTGTAAAGGACACTGTTGCCGGATGAAAGTGTTTAGTTTTACCTAATAGTGCATGATAGCCGATAGACGATAGCATCCTGGGCTTATTGTGGATACTCCTAGTGTTCTGACTACAGTCTATTCAGCCAATCCGTTCCCTGTATTAGCTCATACAGGTTCTTTGCTGGTAGGTTGTAGAAGTCTTCTGGAGTCATTTGGGGTCTACTATACAGTTTCTGCCTCCTGTGGTCCAGCGTCTCACAGTTGCATAGTATATGCAGAGCTGTTTCGGTATCCTACCCCATTATGGTGCGTAGTTTGTTCCTGCTCATTGAGAGCGGCTCTATCGCAACTTTTTCTGATGGTTCTCTTATGAATTTCTTCCCATGTATTTGCTTGGGCGTATTCTTCCAGTGTTTATTGTGTTGTTCTTTTACCCACCCTTTTAAGCATGACCTAGTTGAGCATCTGGGAATGTCCACAGCTGGATCGGGTCCGTTCATCAGAGTTGTCGTTCCTGCTCTCGCGAGTTCGTCAGCTTTTTCATTGCCAGCGATTCCTTTGTGACCTGGAACCCACTCCAGTGTTACGCTGTTCTGAGTCAACAGTCTTCTAAGTTCTTCGCCGCATTCCCATACCAGCCAAGATGTTACCTTGGAGCTCTGAAGTGCTTTAAGGGCAGCTTGACTGTCACTGTTTAGTTTTATTAGATGGTTTCAATGATCTGATCTTTTCGGTTTTCATTTTAAAAATGTTTAATAAATATTTTCAAACATCCAAAAATATCGTTTTATTGTTATTATTATTATTTTTATTACTAACCTTGCATTCTGTATACACTATTACATTCTATTACTTTAATTTTAACTTGAAAGGATACGGTAATAAAGCCACAAGCTAAATAACAAACAATAGAAATATTTACTGCACACTAACAGAGTGAGTAGGGCAGCAGGTCAGTAGCGTTACCAAAATAAAAACACTCTTCTATAGTATCTTACACGGTTTTGTTAACAGCATAAAATTTTATTTCCTGCTGGACCCAAGGTCCTTTTCAATTTATCTCCCATGTTTTTTTAGAACAGTGTTTCTCAAACACATTTGAAGAATGACCTTTATTTTTAGCGATCTCAACTCATGTGACATACAGGGTGACATATAATATGTAATATTAGGTGAAAGAGAATTAAGAAAATAAACCAAAAATTACAAAAGATACAGGGTGTCCCACCTAAACTTGATATAGCTTTACCACGACATCGTAATATGCTTTCAGTTTTCCTTGACTGCCAGGCTCTGCTTAAAGCTTTCAGCAATCCAACAACTAGGTCTAAACTGGTAAAAAACCTGGCAAGAGATAACAAAGTGTCTCTAATATGGGTGCCGGCTCATGAGGGGATTGCAGGAAATGAAATGGCAGACCAGCTAGCTAAAGAAGGTTCTAAAGAAGCCTTTACAGGTCCGGAACCGTTTTGTGGAATCACAAAGGATTACATAAGAGGGGAAGTCGAGAACTAGCTAGTTAAGGAACACTAACTTAAATGGAGGCTGGCGCTAGACTAAGAGTCTACTGAATGAGATAGACAAGGAACTCTTGTCCAGGCTGCTGAAACTGGGCAAGAGAAATTTGAAGACAATTACCGACCTGGTGACTGGACACTGTACCCTGAGGAAGCATTTGCACAAGATGGGCAAAGTTTGTGAACCTTTGTGCAGAAACTGTGAACTCTACGAACCTACCCACATACTCTGCTTCTATGAGAACTTATAGTTTGGCAAGTTTATCTGTAGCTACGGGGCGTCGGTAAGAGGCGAGGAAAAACATGGCGTATATCTGTCAAACGTACAAATGGCGTACGGTACCTATTTTACCAAGTAAAACTGAAATTACAAAGGTAACTGACAATAATAACGCCACTGGATAAATCAATATCAGTCAACTGACGAAGTGAGAGGGAAGATCTCACGCACGCGCTTGCCAATAAGAAGTAACCTGGTCGATAAAAATCACCAATTATGTAATCGGAGGGTGTGGTCATTATGGTTTTCGTACAACGTTGCCAGAGCTTTAAGAATCCCATAACAAATTTGGAAAAGTGTTCTCTTTTAATATTCATAAATTGGAAAATAATGTTAATAGAATAAATCCAAGGAAACAAGCACATTATGAAATTAACGTTCAATCATATTTTTAATATTGTTAATAATAAGAAGACCCATTTATAATTATTATCACTACATAATCAGTTCTTCTATTTTTTTATAGTTAAACGTGGCAATGTCGAACGTTTTCGACTGCATTCCTTTCACGGTTTCAGATAAACTTGCCAAAGTTTACAAGGTCTCAGACGGAAGCACTTTGGAGTGGAAATAATACAACCATCACAACTACTGAAGATTCCTCCAGATAAATTGGTGGCCTATATAGAAGACACAAAGGTTATGGAATGGCTGTTGAGCACAACTCTGAATGAATGGATGCCTTTAGTTAGCTTTTGTGAAAATCTTACATAACGAATGATTTTTTTTAATTAGAAACATTTTTTTGATTCCAAAGTGTTTTTTGCGACGCTGCTGGTCAAGCTGCACATAAAAACTGAATAGGACAAAAATTGGAGTTAGAAATGTATTATGTGGGTGTCGAACGCATGCTGTATGGTTATGTTGTAATATTTTCATAATCTATTATTGGAACTCGTGCGGTTTTACGGTTATTCTATATACATTTGAAAAGTTAGGTAAACAGTTTCGGTTATTAAAAAATAAATAAATAACAAAAAGCAGTCTAAACACTCCTTCAAATATTGCCTCTTATTGGTTTAATTCATTTTCACACGTGCCATATAATTATATTATAAAATGAGTAAAAGTATTTTTCTTAGCTGAAAATAATAGTATATTATTAAACGAGCAATTTATGATAGCCATAATTCACGATGGGTGACGTTTGCGTCACGAGCCGCAGGCGAGGGGCGCAAGTCACCCAAGTGAATTATGGCCATAAATTGCGAGTAGAATACTATACTTTGTCCACGACACTTAATTTATTTATTAATAAATAAAAGTCAGTAGCGATTTGGCATATTACTAACCTCAAAATGTTGTGGCAGCTACTTCAAATAATTTGACATATATAGAGATCGGCGATACTGTAGAAAGTATCAATACAACGTACCGTTATAAATATATTGTTTTAAAATACTTAATATTAGAAAATATCGTTGTGAAAAGTATCAATACTAAAAATTACAATATTTTATAGATACGATATATACGATTTCCTGAACAAAATACACAGATTTAATAGTTTATTCCATATTGTACCCCCATCTCTAGTCGTGAATTATGAACCATAATACACTACAGTGTATTATGAACCATAATTCACAACAGTTGATATATGGGTACCATATACCTTTAGTTGGGAGGTAAAATATTGACTTATTATTAGGTGGTCGTGGACAAAGATAATAATACACTTTAAACTTGAACTAATCAGAAAATTAAGAAATGCGAATGCAAACAACTCTCTGTCCCTTTAACCTAGAACTCTTCTTTTCTTCTTGAATTTGGGTAACCACCTTCACTTCTTATTATTTTGTTCCATATCAAAATATGAGACTAACTTCAATTTATACTGAGCGACGTATTTTGTTCCCTTCGGATTAACAATATATCTGCTAATCATTAACAAGAATCTATATCTACTTGAAAAAGTGGAAAAAGTGCCAAAACATGGCCAAATCAACATTGGCATGATGACAGTCACTAAGAATCACTAAAATTTTAATTTGATATAATCATATAGGATACAGAGATTCTAAAGAAATCACTTTTATTTTACATATGTAATTACATTTATTTTAGTAAAAATATAAGCACAAAATTTAACCATCCGCCATCTTATCTCAAACACCAATCAGAAGAGAGTGACGTCGTACTTTCGCAAATATCTATGATTCGAACATCTGTTTTCAATTTACTTTGTTGTTTGTTGGCTTTGCTTGGTTCATGTGTCAAGTGTTTGAAGTTTGACACATAGAGAAATATAATCTGTCTATGGTTTGACATTGACGACTTTACCACAGGACACAGATCACCTATAAATGGTATTTACGAATTGATGATGTCATAGACAAACGCCATTACAATTCTAGCGTTTTGGCGTATAATTTGAATTATGTTTTGAATTGTTGAATTTTTCCTTTAAAAACATTCTTTTTACAGAAATAACATTTATTGTAGATAAAGTATATACGTGAGAACATCGTGGAGCAGTTTTTCTTCTAGACCCGATAAAAAAACTATATTTTAGCTGAGAGTTTTGTTTTCTGTGCTTAGTCATAATCAAATTGTTTTTCCGTGTTCTTACTCGCTGTCAAAATCTTCTTCTCTGACTTCTGCATTGTTTTCGTCTTCCCCATCATCAGGAGTTTCCTCATCTGTTTCAATTTCGTAATATAGGTTTAAAAGTCGTCATTGATCATGGTCATAACTCATCTTGGAGCTAAAATTCACTACAGTGGGAGTTGAAGATTTTCAAAGTTTTTATATTGCTAGAAATCTATCACACTGGGTAATAATATTTGGAAGGACGTATTGGCACAATAATGAAGTACTCAACTGTTTTCTCAAATGAAATCTTCACAAATTATAAACATCTGTTTCTTAAATAGAATTCAATGTATTTTTATTAATATAATGTGCATATTATATTAATGACTTGTGCTTGAAGTCAACCTTCTGGAAAATGACGGGTGATTAGTCACGTCCATTTTCATACACATCTATATTCTTTAATTAACCGCACGTAACTTATTTGTAAAAGGTGATTCAATATCTCATCGAAGACAAGATGCTAACTCTTATTTATTACATTACCAAATTAGAGAGCGAAAATAATGAGTTGAAATGAGTCAGAAAATGAAGTTTAAGCACTCTATTTGTGCGCAACATTTATGGGGAAAGCCTTTGAGACATGATAATCCAGCGTTTTTTACGAGCATTTCACTTTATCGTGTGTACAAATGATGTTTAATTTTAACTGTTCACTGTAACGTATTGTGTGTAAGCTTTTTACTAAGTAATGGGCGAAATTGTAACTACAAGTTTAAAAGACAAAAATAATATTTCACTTAACAATGATTCTACCAAAAATAAGCATTAGATTTATTTAATATTTTCCATTACTAGCTGTGAAGTTGACAATTATTGCTTCTTCTAGCCAACTGAGAAGTTGAATTTCTCTAATGATGGTTAATAATAGACAATGATGAACAAATTCAAATATTTTGAGAATTCAAGGATAGTAAGTAGTTCAACAAAAACATGTGCAACATAATTTTGTATACCCAGGAGGCTTGTAGCATATTTGCTGCTTGAAATTACCCATCAAGATAAAATTATTTGAATAAAAATACCATTAGCTTAAAATTCGCGCTCGAACAAAAATGACTGATGACATAAGGGGTGCGTTCATAATATATCGAAAACTGACAGTGTACTTGTCAGTCGGAGTGGGTAAAAGCTTCTCATGGGGCGTTTGTGAATTTTGTCTTGAATTCACTGACATGGAAGGCTCATCTTGATAGTCGCCTAAGCAAGGTGACAAACACGTATTGGGCCTGTAGGAGAGCCATTGGTCCGAGGTGGGGACTGACCCCCAAAACGATCATATGGTTCTATTGATGAGTGATTATGCTGCCTATGCTCACATATGCGGCTCTGGTCTGGTGGCCGAGGGTAACCTTGGTCACGGCTAGATCGCAACTGGCACGCCTTCAAAGGGTGGTCAATTTGGGGGCAACTGGCTGCATGAGGACTACACCAACTGTTGCGATGGAAGTGATCCTTGGTCTTCGGCCTCTCCACCATGTGATCGAGGCTGAGGCGGGAAGGGCTTTCCTGCGCTTGAAACGGCTGGGATACGTGCGAAGAGGGGAAGAGTGCAGGCACGTCAAGAAGCTCCGGCTCCTGTAAGATATTCCAGTTCTGGCTCGAGCGGCTGATGAATGCCTGCGTAAGTACTACTTCGCTACCCCATACTGGGCCATGATCCGGGATAAAGAGTCCTGGGAAAAAGAGAGGAATACACAGCCTAACCTAACAGCCTAATGGGACAGTCTGGTACACAGATGGCTCATGCTCCGGTGATAGAGCAGGGGCTGGAATTTACTCCAGGAACCCAAGAACACAAGTTTGTGTACCATTGGGTGATGGTGTATCTGCATATCAGACCGAGATATATGCTATCTTGGAATGTGCGCAGATAAACCTAGACAGAGGTTATGTGGATCGACGCATAACCATATACTCCGACAGTCAGGCAGCAATTAAAGCCCTGAGTGGGTATACCAGCAACTCAGGACTTGCTAACGAATGTCGAGAACGACTTGCTAATCTTGCAAGGCGGAACCTGGTGCGGCTAGAATGGATTCCAGCCCACTCTGGTTTTGAAGGCAACGAGATGGCGGATGCACTGGCTGCGGAAGGGGCGGCAGCTCCTTTCTGCGGCCCGCGCCCGACCCTGGGCCTAACAAAACAAAAAATACGCAAGGAGACGAAGAAGTGGCTGAGGAATCAGCTCCTCGCTCATTGGAATGCTCTGCAGGGTCCTAGACAATCCAAACTTCTACTGAAGGGATGGACTGATGGACACGCCAGGGCAGTTACTGAACTACCAAGGAGTAGGCTAAGGAAGATAGCAGGACTCCTAACAGGGCACTGCTGTATGAGGAAACACCTCCACAACTTAGGAGTAGAGGAATGTTCCCTATGTAGGGGTTGCGGCATGACTGACGAAACGTCAGTCCATGTTCATTTCGGAGTCCCTGTTATGGCCCCCGGAGACACAAGAAGACATCCATTGAAAAAGGTTGTGGCCTTTATTGAAGGGCTCGGCTTCATGGATGTCTAGGTAGCAGGAATGGTTTGAGTTGTCCAGGACAAGGCTCGCCTGCACATTTAGTAGTAGTAGTATGTCTTGAATTTGGCTAGTAGTGGAAAAAATTGTATATACACCATGGTGGTGAAGAGATTTATAAACCTAGCACCTTATTCCGCTCGGGGCGAAGTCCCTCGCGAAATAATCTTGGTGCTCGGTCAATAATAATAGTCTTCACCACCTTGGTGTATAATATACTATTTTCCACTACTAGCTGTGAAGTTGACAATTATTGCGTCTTCTAGCGTCTTCTAGTTGAATTTTTCTATTAGTGGTTAATAATGTTTTTTATTATTAATCTAGGTTAATAATGGACAAATTCAAATATTTTGAGAATTCAGAGATAGTAGTTTTGTATACCCAGGAGATTGTCTTTAACATATTTGCTGCTTGAAATTACCTATCAAGATAAAATTATTTGAATAAAAATGCCATGAGTTTAAAATTCGCGCTCAACCAAAAATGACTGATGACATAAGGAGTGCGTTCATAATATATCGAAAACTGACAGTGTACTTGTCAGTCAGACGACAGAGTAAACGCTTCTCGTGGTGCGTTTGTGAATTATTTTCAAGTTTGGTCTCAAATTTGGCTAGTAGTGGAAAAAATTGTATATACACCATGGTGGTGAAGACATTTATAAGCCTCGCACCTTAATTTGGTGCTCGGTCAATAATAATAGTCTTCACCACATTGGTGTATAATATACTATTATCTAGTTGCTAGTAGCTATAGTTACTTGATAAATCTTTTAAATTATTTCCCATAAAATAAATCACAGATGCGAAAAACGATTCTCAGTTTTGTGGGATAATAATTTCATTTCTCACGATTCAATATCACGTTTATAGTAATTGGTAGATCCTACATCATTAAAAAAATACCTTTTGATTGATATTATTAGCCAATTAAAATTAATATTCAGAAGTAAACGACAGATCTCTTAAATTTACATAAATGGTGAAAAAATAAAAATTATTTTCAGAAGTATAAAATGTAT
Source organism: Galerucella pusilla (assembly GCA_910591695.1). Lineage (NCBI taxonomy): Eukaryota > Metazoa > Arthropoda > Insecta > Coleoptera > Chrysomelidae > Galerucella > Galerucella pusilla. The sequence continues at coordinate 95,463 of CAJUYI010000535.1, read as the reverse complement.
AGAAAAGAAAGTATACAAACTTATTATAAATTCAATAATAAAGAGAACGTTTGGAAATCATGACGTTAGTGGTTAAAATGAAGGTAGAATTTAAAACGTAATAAAAAATGGGGCAACATCCTTCAAAGGATAAATTTTCACGATCGTCTTCGGAGAGGATAGACAGGAAAGAAAAATATGCTGGCGCTATCGGAAAAGAACGATATCCTGGAAGTATTGGAAAGAAAGGTTTGTATATTATTAGATTTATTCTCAAGTCAAGGAGTAAGTAAATGCCATGCGATACGCGGGAACGCTGTTCCTCATTTTTTCAGACCAAATAGAGGAGTTCAGTCTAAGATCAGTGTGGCCAACAAAAAGTGGTTTTTTCTGACAAGAATGACAGTTAAGGTCTACCCTTCAAAACATAAGATTTTTGCATGTTTTTTATCATTGTGAACATCTATATTGCTTTATCAAAATAATGAATACACCCCCTAAGCGTATATCTTGAAATTTAAAATGACTTTTTAGCTGAATACTCTACATATCGGTGGCAAATAATTCTAGGAGCTTTCGGCAAGTAACCATTTCATTTCTGTTATTCTGCCACTAGTTATGTCAAATGTCAGTTATATTTATTTTTGTTGATATTCGTTTAATTGTGTATGTCCATTTTCGATTAGATTTTTGTAGCATTTCTTGTTAGTTGTATCTCTATTCTTCTAATTACTTTTTCCACTGACATCTGACATAACTAGTGACAGATAACAGAAATGAAATGGTGACTTGTCAAAAGTTCCTAGAATTATTGGCCACCGATATGTTGAAAGTCATTTTAAATATCAAGATATACGCTTCGGGGGTGTATTAATTATTTTAATATAGATGTTCGCAGTGATAAAAAACATGCAAAAATCTTATATTTCGAATGGTAGACCTTAACTGTCATTCTTGTCAGAAAAAACCACTTTGTTTGCCCATACTGACCTTAGACTGAACTCCTCTATTACATGTACATGCTTTAGCGCCAAATTTGAATATTTTGAACACAATACGAAAGACATTGAAACCATAATAAGTTATCTAATTAATAAATACTTGATGTAAAGTTTATGCCACTTCATCATCATTAAGAACCTTTTAATTGAATAAAAAAATTGAAATTTTGTTTTTGTTCCAGGGTCTGCTAAAAAACGGGCTGATGTAGTGAAAGTGACACAAGTGTTGACAGCCAATAAACTGCCGGCAAGGGCGCAACAAACGACTGCCGCTGAGAGTGAGTAAATTTATTATTTTATTAGGTGTAAGGTTATTTATTAAATTGAGATCATTTAAAAATAGCTTTATACGAGGTTTATGTAAAAAGTTTGCGGCTAGGTTTGCGGAACAAAAAATTTTTAATATATTTTTTTTCAAATTAAATAAATGTTTTATTCTTTATTTCCATGGAAGGCTTTTGAAAAATAATTTAAAATGTTTCTGTTCACGCTCTTTTATTTACATCGGGCGTAAATGAAGTCTGCACAGAGTACTGAATGTTTTAACTGAAAATGGTTGAAAGAAACTCGAAAGAAAATAAAAAAGGTTTTTGGCGTTAAGAGAAATAGTTGAATAAATTATTAATTTACATCAATTTTATATAAACAAACACTTTTATAGGAATTGATTCATATCCCTGATATCAACGAATCTCTTTGAAAGCTAAAATGTATTTTACACAAAAAAAAATCATATTCATTCACTTAAAAGAAGAATGCTCTTAAAGTCTCAACACAGGATCTCTGCAGGAAGTAAAGTCCATCACCATCTCCCATTCACGACCATCAGATTAATTATTCAACAGTTGTCAGTGTCGTAACAAGATTTTTTCCAATATAATACAAACATATTTTGGAAAAATTTAAATTGACATTGACAGGAGTGAGAATAATCAATTTTCCGTTTACCCGAAGGTCATTTTAGATTAGATAATTTCTTGTGCAATATTTAGTTCAAGTTTTGGAACAATTCAAATTGTTAAGTCTAAAATTAAAAATTGTATTAAAATTGTCTACCCTGTCAAATTGTAGAAAAAAATAGAACAGGTTCTATTTTCCTAACAATTTGATTTATTGTTTTTGTTTCTGTTTCACGATGAAAATTTTCTATAAAAAGTCATTCATCTTGATAATTTGTGGTTATGTATTGAAGTGGTTGAAAAATATGTCTTGGAATAAACGGAGAGATTGAAATGTTAATTGAGGAAATCTCAAAACTTTCTTGTTTGTACAATGTAAAACATTCCTTCTCCACTGTTTTAAAGTTAATATTCGCTTAGTGACATGAGCAGCCGTGCAAATAAATAAATATTTCAAATTTTCCGGTTCCATAACTAATTAACGAAATGTTTGAAAAGGTTATATTTATTTTATCATCAAATCAAATCATTGGGCAGAATCTTGAAGTTAATATTGTTCAATAAATTGGAATAGTTTAAAATAGCTTAAAACATAACACAAGAAATTCCAAATATTGTTCCAAAACTTGGACTAAATATTGCACGAAAAATTGTCTGATCTAAAATGACCTTAATTGGAAAAACAATCATATGAACACCAAAAATAGGGCGAAAAACTCATAACGCCACCATTTTGAAGTTTTTCTACATCTGTCACTTGATTAATTTGACGTTTCATGTGAATTTTCTTAGTAAACGTCAGTTTATTCGGTAGGGGAAAAACATTTGTGTGCCACAAAAGCAGGAAACGCTTTAGCAGCCCTCAACTATCAGCCTTAGTTTATACTCAATTTCTTTATCTCATACTTTTATGATATTTTTATTTCTGGAATCAGATTATGATATCCTATTAATAGAATATTTTATTTATTTGTGTTTATTCTTCTCTAAAAAAACTTTTATTTAGATTTTCACTAAATTTATTTCAATACTGTTGCGATTTTCAATAATTTAACTTTCTACCCCCCTGTAACGCCAATGACAGTCCCATCCAACATCTTGTGCATTGCCCATTGTTTGAATCCGTGCCTCTCAAGTACCGGTTAAGTTAACCAGATGTGAAACTCGTGAAACTTAAAAAGATGTACTTAGAATGTTGCCTTATTTAAAAGTACACTCGAAACTGGTTTGGTAAAATGGTGGGTAAGCGGTACTGTAGCTGCAAGTACCGCAGGTGATTCCACCTGTTTCTTTGTAAGTACCAAGTTGGTAAAAATGTTATATACTTAGACCGGTGAATCAAAAAACAAAAAGAGTGATACTAAAAAAATGTTTATAATTTTTCCTATATACAAATATAAAATAGGGCTAATTGAATTTGATTTAAATTTATTTTTTTATGGTGGAAAAAATGCGGAAAATAAAAATAAAATTATTGCAAATTAAAAATTCTGATTCTTTCAAATTTACTGGATCGATTGAGTTGAAATTTGATACAAATTTGGCCAAATAGGAACGTGTGACTTGTAGTGGGGGGCAATTTAGAATATTATTATACAAAAAATCTTAAAAATATATCGAGTGACATATAAAATGAAAGGTTATGTTGCGTGGAACTTAAATACATATTTTTTATAATTTTTTAATGAATAATTTTGGAGTTATTCAAGAAAATAAATAGAAATTGACGAGTCCCAAACTTCTGAGTCTAAAATTTAAAAAATACAATAATTCGAATTGGAGAAAAAGCTATGAGAAGTCCTGAAGGTAATATGGCCAGTCTCCACGCTAATTTGAAAACTAAATTCACTGATTATTTATAAAAAAACAACTTCAAATTAATGATTCATCCCACTAATATCCCTGATCTGCGTACATGATATTTCTCATGTTTCACATTAAGTTTAATAACAAAAAAAATGAATTATTGATCTGGGTAGATCCGAAAACGTTTGATCTTTTGCATAAATTGTTCTTGTTTCCCGGATTATTAATACGAATACAGGAAGTGTAGAAACGTGAAAACATCCAAGAATCCGATTCCCATAAGAATTTAATTTATTCAACAAAGACTGGTTAATTTTCAATGGATTTTATTGGAATACAGAATCTATTGAACCAGTTTATTTAATTGGGTCGTTGTTATTTTTCCTGCACTAGACCAATGTTTTATTTTAAATACAAACGTGTTTCATGATTACCAGAATTTATATTACGTTAAAAATTTTATAAATGTCCAAAAAAATTCCCAAATTTCAAACATGGTAAACTATTCATTCAATTGATACAAAAATATTGGTTCCCATTATAAAACTAATATCAAAATATTTTTTCCACTACTACTAGCTGTGAAGTTAACAATTATTGCTTCTTCTAACCAACTGAGAAGTTGAATTTCTCTATTAGTCGTTAAGAATTTTCTATTATCAACCTAGGTCAATAATGGTTAAATTCAAATATTTTGAGAATTCAGGGATAAGTAGTAGTTCAACGAAAACTTGTGCGACATAATTTTGTATACCCAGGAGATTGTCTTCAACATATTTGCTGCTTGAAATTACCTATCAAGATGAAATTATTTGAATAAAAATGCCATTATAGTTTAAAATTCGCGCTCAACTAAAAATGACTGATGACATAACGAGTACGTTCATTATAGTTGCTTTTTTTCTACCACCAATCTGAGCTAACCTAAGTTAAATTTAGCTAAGCTACCGTTCGTTTTACCAATGAAGTTAGATTTACTAAGATCAATTGACTTCCCCCCTTGTAGAGATGTTGATTTTCGTTACTTTTGAGTAATCAGTACGAATCTTAGAGAAGGAAAGATGCTTTCCTAATCTAAGGTACGAATCGTTACTTTGGTATAAAGTAATCATTTGAAATATTCGTTACTATGATTACTTTGATTACTCTGATTATTGATATTGAAGAGTAAACGAAATACGAACGAGTAATGCTACTATATTAGAAACACTTGAATTTTTATGAGATAAGGGCTTGTTTCAGGAAACGCACTTAGGGCAGGGTCCCGCAGGATTAAGAAAATATTGATTATTACAAAAATATTGCTATTATCAACAACATTATTAATATTTACCCAGGATAAAAACAACTAATGCATTATTCGACATATTTTTTTAATGGGTATAGGTACCTAATATGTAGTTTTTAAACAACTGGGCTGAAGCAACAAACATTTAATATTTATCGAGATAACATGGTCATGTAGGTAGATATAACAAAAAAAAATACAAAAAATGGATCCTAAGTTCGAGGATCAGCAGCACTCACAAATTTTGAAGCTCATAGCCATTGCCAATGCTTTGCCTTCGATTTCCGTATTTTATTTTGTATTCCTATTTATTTTGCATGAAATTCGTGCGTAATATCACATATTTATCACTCAACGTATGATTGCAACACAACATACACCGATGCGAAGTACGAAATAAATATGTACGAAATACCTTCTCAACGCTTCAACCGATGCATCGTCATCGTACGAATTGTACGTGATGCCGAAAAAACCAAAGTAATCGAAGTAGTCAAAATAATCACTAAGCTGGTAAGTGAGTATTCGTTACTTCGGGTATCACCGAGTAACGAGTACTCGTGTATCGTATCGTTACTTTTTCAACACCACTACCCCCTTGTCTCCGCCAAGTATGCCGGATTTTTGACTTAGCAAAATTTCTTAGCTAAATTTAATCGCGAATGCAAGAAAAGTCACTCATTTTTGACATCTGATAGAGATTCTAACCTCAAAAAACATATTTGGAGTTCTTTTAATAGAATTCCTTTTGAATTTTTATATCCAATAAATCCATTTTAAGAGCTACTAGTTTCCTAATATTACTGGTAATTTTTATTTTAATTAACCCAAGTTGAAAGTTCTGATTCAATAAATTTTTGATTTATTGATTTCATGGAGACTAACATAGTCTCCATCATGGAGACTAGACATATCTAGTCTCCATGGTCTCCATGATTGCTTTGTTTACCTTTCCATCTTTGTTTGTTTGCAAATGCGCTTGCGCCGATATTGTCGATTCTACAGCGATTGAAATGTGCGTTCGAACTACAATTCAGCTCAGCTAAGAATTATGTAGTTAGCTAAGCTAAGCCGGGTTAGCCGGGGGATAGAAAAAAAGCTTAAAAAGCAACTAATATATCGAAAACTGACAGTGTACTTGTCAGTCAGACGACGGGGCAAACGCTTCTCGTGGTGTGTTTGTGAATTATTTTTAATTTTTGTCTTAAATTTGGCTATATAGTAGTGGAAAAAATTGAAAACCATGGTGGCAAAGACATTTATAAGTCTCGCGCCTTATTCCGCTCGGTCAATAATGATAGTCTTCACCACGTATAATATACTATTAAATACTCTATTTCTGTCTCTAATTTTCCCAATTACAAAAAACTAATATTAAATGTAATAATTAATTCTAACATCTGCAACCATTTATACGTAAAAGTGGTGTACGTGTTGCATAAGTAATAGTAGAGTCGGTTGTTAATCGACAGAGACGGACTTGATTTAAATGTGCTTCATCTTTTCCGTCAATTTTAAATTATGTTTTATTTGGACCATACCGTCTTTATATTTTGTTATAAAAAAATATACCTACTATTTTACCGATGTTAATTATCGTAATTTGTTTCAGATAAGAAAAATGCAACTCTTCATTCGTCACCGACGACTGATGCAAAAACGAGACGGACTATTTTCTCTCCAAAAGATAAGAAACCGTTGGCGAATAAAGGTAAGAATATAAAACTGGACGACTGTATATTATATAGAACAGGAAATGAAGTAACTTTATATCATGCCACTGTACGCTGAAATCTCGGAGGTGGTTGCCACCCTATCTCGGTGGAAAATGTTTTATTACATTCTAACTATAGGAAAAATTAAGTCTAAGGAAAAAACTAATACTTTATGAGGTTTTGCCATTTTTTGAACTTCATTTCCTAACCTAATAGTACTTTAGATTAATTCACAAGTCTCGTAACATTACGATTTATTTCGTTTCTAATGGAAACAGAATACTCGGCTAGTAAAGCTGATTGTCTGAAAACAATGCTCGATAATAAATCTTGAACTTTTCTTTCGCTCGACAGAAGAAAAGACATATAAGTACAGTTACAATGAAAATAAATCGAAACAGATTTGTGTGTAGGATTTAAACAATATATGTACTTACACAAAACTACTAACAATTGCAAATAGCTTCGCTAAAAGAATTATTTAGTGAAACAATGGAGAAAACGTGAAACTGGCTAGTCCCATAAGATTTAGTGTCATTGCTTTTTGAGGTACTTCTATTTACAGAATAAAAATTAAGTTTTGATTCTGCGTTAATTTTAAGAGAGATGGTCGAATTAAAATTTCTAGAATCGCACGTAAAACGTTTATAAAATACTTAAAGGCCCTCTCACATGGGCAGTTTCACCTTCAGTTTCACCTGACCGGATGCGAATCCGTACCTACCTTGTATTAATTAATTAATATAGTTCAAGAAAATTGGACAAATTACAATCTGCAATAAATAAAATCTATACACTGCTTTCGATTTAACAATTATTGGTATTTAGCATTGTTGCCGATAAAGATTGGGAATAATTTTTACAGATACATACATTTGGCAACAGCTGACTGCGCACAATTATTCTTCTCTCTTTTTCAAGTAGCTATGCTCATATTTTCCTTGTCGTACTTGTGTAAATCGTATGGCTCGAATAGACTTTTCGCAATCTGTATGAGGTATATCCGTTACAAAGAACGCGGAACTCTGAACGCCTGACCGCTCCTCTATTTGTTCGGGTTCTTATAGTTCGACGTTTGAGTATTTTTCATGCAATCATCAATAATACGAGGCTTAGTAGAATGTAAATATTGGACATTATGGAAAAAATTACTGACTCTCAAAAATAATCGTTGTTTTGCTTATGTTAGTCAATGTTTCGGCTTGTTACGAACCCATCTTCAATATTACAAACAAAGTAAAATAAAAAATCGTGAAATATCAGAAGTTTGAAGGAAATATTTTGAAAATTTACCACACAAAACTATACAACTTACTCTCCAGACCTGTACCTACGCGATTTTTAGTTGAAAAACATCCCGGTATATAAATTTCTTAATATACATCATCAATGCATGACATATGGTATTGATAATTGTATTAAAACTAGTTGTAATTATGTGGACAACTGCTGAAACTTTCATTTGTGTGTTTAAGATTAAATTAACATAAATTTTAAGAGTAGTATGGTAGTAATAATTATAATAATATTCATTAGAAATTATTTTATATCATTAATTGAACACTTTTGCGCTTAAATTGTGTTGCTGTGTGTAAGTCCGCTTTTTAAGCATACCTCAAAAAACCCGCTTTCTACAAACACTTGTTACATTGTACAACCCTACAGTGAAAAACTGTTGACCAATCCGCTTATTTTATTGCAAGCATTCAACGTGAAACAGTTTTTTTACAAATAAAACACCCTGTATCTGTAAAGTAGTGAGGGTGAGTGTAGGCTCACAGCACTTATGCCACATGGGACCCATTGTACATCCTGCCGAGGAGTTGTCCTCCTAGGTCATCGTTATCGTTCATCCTGTTCTTCCCAGGAAGGTGAACAGGTCACTAGGAGACATCTCCTTTATATCGGCAGGTGTAGGCCAAGACTCACCGAACACACACTCTCTTATTGACCATAACTTCGGACACTCGCATAAGACATGCCTGACAGTTTCATCTTCTTGTTCACACATCCTGCATAGAGGTGTGTCCACTATAGCCCCATAATATGGAGATGTTTTCTTAGGTGACAGTGGCCAGTCAGAAATTCTACTGTTAAACGTAGGCTTTTCCTGGTCATCGCCAAATATTTCTTCGGCGCCAGCTTCCCAGGGTCGCCCAGGGTGATCCTGGCAAGACTGCATACTTTGATTCCATCCCATCTCTTAAGGGATTGAGCATGGGTGTAACGTTTGGCTAGTTCCGCAATTGTCGAAGTCGTCAGGCCGTAGGTGTCATTGGTTCCTAAAATTTGTACTCCAGCCACTTCACTTGCTAAATAATAGGCAAAGCGTTTACCTTCACTCCTCTCGTGTCCTTTAACCCCCCTCAGGATTATATTGTTGTCTGCCGAAGCGTTAGCTAAATCTTGGTGGCACTCTAGTACTAGCCCCGATATAACACGTTGTCTGTTCAAGGCTAATAGGGCTTGTCTACTGTCATTGCAGCAACACCCTGTATCAAACATATTTTATAGAAGTGTTTTGCATTAAATCTTCATATTTAAGAATGTAGATTTGCTGAGTAAAATATTTATACTTGTTAATGGATCATCCTGTATACAGTTAAAATGAAGCTATGTTATTTATTTGTCTAATTGGTTTGACGATTCGCGATTCGCTAAACGACTTCCAATTTGTATTTGTATAAATGAGGAAACAATTCAAATGAGTTTTCTATAATTTAATTATTATTAATTAAATCGTTTCCTTAAGTGGGTATGTGTTAAAAAGCATGTAAGTGAACTTGATTATTTCCTGCATGTTTTGCACGATAGAATACCAGTAAGTATAATTTCTAATGCTCAAACTACAATAAGTATATATTTATAGTCAATGGAAATAAATAGGAATTTTGTAATAAGTTCAGTACGTTTTGATAAAATTTACTCTTTAACTATCTAAAAATCTATTGAAGGAGTATTCCTACTCTGTAAAGGGATGAAAAAATAAACAGAGTATTTGTTTCTAAATTTTGAGAAAAAAAATTTATTACTAATGGTATAGAGGCATCACCCCTGAACGGTTCTGAATAAAATA
>CAJUYI010000535.1:63480-85299 GCA_910591695.1 Galerucella pusilla | reverse complement strand
TACAATATAATTCGCTTGTTCTCTTTTGCTCCTCTTATTTTTTCAATTATTGTGCTCCTGAAGTGGTTTGTTTTAAAAATGCATCTTATTTTACTTTCTGTTTGCCTTAATCTTCCTATCATCTCCAATAAAAATTCACAATTTCTAATTTTTATCTTATCCCATACACTTTTAACCTTAATACTGAACTGCCTTTAACATAATCGAACACCGCAAAACAGTAATTGAAAAAAAGTAACAATTTACACATTTATTCAGGCTAAATTCTATTACGCAAAAAATATGGTCAACGCACTTTTGCCAAAAACGAATAATGACTTCTTTCAAACAAGATGAATCACATTTTCTGTATTTGGGAGCAATGACATTTGAAAAAAGTATTAAGAATCTTCCAAAACAAGGTGATGATTTGCCTTATTTTTCAGTTCACTTAAATTTTATGAAGAGTAAAATAAAATATACAACAGCTAACAGCTTGTTTGATAAATTATTGACTTTTTAGCAAATTGGTGAACAATTGTATATCAATAAGAATAATATTTTCAGGACCAATATTTTTCAAATGTAAAAACTTCCATTCGAAAGGATGATATGTATCATTATACTGGTCTATTATTATTATTATTCACGGATGAATTCATTCGGAACTCACGAATTTCACTAAGTGCTTTTTTGATAAGTTAGCTCTCGTTCTTTTGTCAGTTCAAACTGTTCTTGACCTTTTAAGAATGTCTTTCTGACCAAATCTTATATTAAAAATGTTTTTCTGTCTAAAACGGTCAAAAATAAAGTAATAACGGGCAGTATTTTTAGTGCAATATGTGGCTGCAATATTGACAACTATAGCCCAGCCAGCATCACATTTCAATTGTAGCATATATCTCGGCAATGTTGTTTGCAGCACTATGACCCATCAATGAAAATAATTTGGTTTGTAGACGGGCTACACAATCGTGCAAGAATGGATGACAAAATCATTCGCGTCACAGCGACTTATATTGTTTTAAACACAAAGTTGAGGAAAAAGAAGAGTAGATTGTGGATTCGACCTTAGGCGTGAAACTTAAGATTACCTAAGTCTAGAAATAAGTCTTGATAACAAGTAACTACCATTTCACTAGTTTACCGCAAGCACTACCGGTTTCCTTTTTTCACCTCATTCTTTGCATAAGTTCTCAAGTTTCTGAATTATTCGGTAATAACTGACCATCCATCTTTTTTAGCATTTCTGTCTTCATAAATTCCGGTTTCCACCTTCTGTAACTCAGGATGTAAATGTATTTCATTAATAAACTCAATAATCTTTCATTCGACCAAGCTTTAGTTATTTTCTATACTATAACCAAAGTCTATATATTCCAATAAGTCCGGTCACTCCTTTGTTCGTCGGAAAACGCCGGCATTTTTTGCGGGGAGTCGTAAATCATTTGCGACACCTGTTTTTGTTAGTCATTTGGTAGTATACGAGGTGACGGACGGTGAATTCATTTGTGAAGGAATTTACCGGGTGTAATTAGAAAATATGTTGACTTTATTCTTGTTTTGAAAAATATTGGCAATTTATATGAATTATGTGTCAAAAACCATTATTGCTAAGTAACTTTTTAGACATTTTGTTTTAACCGAGGAATGGAATGAAAAAAATCATAAACATAGACTTCAATAACGTATATCCGAGCGTATATCTGATAATACTTAACAACTAATACAGAATGATCAGCGAATGAACATTTGTGTTGATATAATCATTATAAAAGAAATAACACAGTTTAACATCTACTTGGGACAAAACGAATACAAATGAACAATAATTTAGTTAGATTAAGTCCATTTGGAGTGTACTCTGTAGCCTTGTATTGAATAAATAAATAAAAATAATGAAATATCATAAAACAAATAAGTATTATGTACATTCTCAAAAATTAATAAATACTTGAATAGTTATAAATTTTTCATGATTTTCAATTTAGGATGTTCTTTATTCTTTCTAAAGGTCCTTAGTGAGGAATTTGCAAATTTCAGTGTATAATAGATTCGCACCCTTGTATATAAGGACAGCAGGTATTCCCATGGGAAGTTTGGGCAAGGATGCGAAAATGCGATAGTAGACAACTTGGTCTTCAAGTTCATTCCTATTCCTACATCATCCTGCACACATGAATCATTGAAATTTTCGGTGAATATATTTTCTAAAGAAATCAGATATTCACTGAAAATTTTTGGAGGAACTGTCAATCCTCCAAACCGTCCCTGCTTACTACTTTCATAGACTTTTTTTCACAGAATGATGTGGATTGGTCACAACCTTCCTTATTGCAAAAGTTTAGGCAAATATTGCATTTGTGTTTAACAGAACACTTTTGCAAAAAATATCCACCCACATAAACCAGTGCATTTCCTTCTTCTGTGGACAAATCCTGATCTTTTTTTTCTTGGCCGTCGTAAACAAGGATCCTTAGGAAGACGAAAAAATGATTATTGTTTATGAATTGCAGTATTGTTTCTACACGAATCCAAGCAACAATAATTTCCATAAGAAGGCATCGCACACAATCAAAAACACAGCAGATAACGTTCGCACAAATTAAAATTCAAGATCACTTTCTTGGGCGCACCCGATACAACGCTCTGCTACACCACCGTGTAAGTCAAACAGAACTGAAAAATCAATAAATCCCACATCAGATGTGGGTTTTGCCGGTGAGACGGTGGGTGGGCAGGAGGGGGATTTTCGCGTCGTCGAGAGAGTGGCCGTACTTATTGGAATATATTTATAGACTTTGCTATAACCTCCAAAATTTTCATAACAACAACAACAAACGAACTCCAAAACAAAGTAAAATTGCAGAGTATTTTCGCTGGCCAAGCGATCGTCCGGCAAGTCTTGCTGCAACCAATTAAATGCATAGGAAACACAAAACATGTGTAGCTATATGGCCGAGACACACTGAAAATATTGTCAATATATTACCTAGTCTGGCTGTTATTGCTGGCAATGTTGCCAGCCTCTGTGTTGCAGCTACATACTGCACTAAAAATATTGCCCGTTTAGAAGCACCTTTTTACAGTTTCCTGTAATATTGTCGTATTTAATAAAGCGCGTTGCCAATAGATATCGAAGAATGAAAGTAACTTCTAATTGCAAACCAGAATGGTTGGTATTTATACCTTGTATTTATGCCAACCCGGTTAGACTTTGAACTGTAATTCAATATTCGTCGGCGCATATAGCCCGGGAAGTAGTTGTTGCTTTTTAGTTGAACGGTCAGTGTCAATGGAAAATATTTTTCAAAACTTTATAAAGCGTTAGAATGATTATTATTCTGCGATATTTATCTGTTCAAAAATAATGCAAACTAAATTTTAATTTTTCATATAGGCCTTCTTGTATAAGCTGGACTCTTGGTCATAAACAATGTACCTCTAAACTGATTGGATTTAAATATTTTTTATCTCACCCTCGTATCCAATTTAACGCTTTAATAAAAAGTAGGTTAAAGAAGAATAGTGCGATCTCTTGAAAAGTGTTGAAAATTCATCAAGTTAGCTATTTCCATTCAATTATCCATTCAATTTATATACATAATTCAGCATATGTTGTCTACAGTTCAATTGGATGCTCATCACGGACTGCTGGGTTTTAATCTCGACAAAAAAAATTGACGTTGAAAGCAGCATCTTTCATTAAACCATATTTACAAACGATCAGACTGTGTTTTTGGTTTAGTTGCAATTTTTGTGGCTCTCACTTAGGCATTGAGTTTGATGGATGTCTGTGCTTACGAGGGCTGGTTGAACCTCTAGGTTACTTAGCGAAGGTGTATACAAGGAGGAGTTACAGTTTTCGACAAATAAGAGTAAGAGTAAGAGCGCACTGAGTGCAGCATGTGACGTCATGCACTTTTGCGGGTTATCCGAGGAATTTATATTTTGACGAATCAAGCAGAAAACGAAAGCTCTATTCAGTACACTTTAACCAGAGATCTCTTACGGCTACATTTCGCTCACAATAACCCTAACCTCTACAGAAGCAATAAATAGAAATTGCCCTAGTGCCTAATCTAAGAATAATAGAATATAAAATAATAAAATAACAATATTTAATTGAAATTAGAATTAATGATGGAAACCGAAAATATTACTTTTTACAACTTGTTCCACATAAACCTCAATTCGTGGTTTATTTTCGACATTTTCTTTGGTCAAAAATTGTATTTCATTATCACTAACAGATGAATAGGATTCTAGAAAATCTTCACAAAAAGTAAGTAAATATATCAGCCATATTTGCACTGGAACTTATGCACCGACTCCCGGAGCAGGTGTCGATAAAGTTGCCCTAGGTGCGCACTGAGAGCAAAGTAGACGTAAGCAGAAAACACCAACACTGAAAAAGTTCGCACTTAAAAAGTAACCGGAAAACGATACACCCGAAAGGTGCAGCACTAGTGCGCATCAGTGCAACAAGCAGAAAACGCTAATTTCAATAAGGAAATAGTGTTTTGAGGGCTGCACTTTCCTTCAATTATGTTCTTCCTATCTTGAAGGTTCTTCTTTCAGTTGCTTATGATGGACACTAATAAGTTATGAGATACAATTATAGTTTTATCATATAGGACAGAGAGTGGAATCAGTGTGGTGTAGACTGGTTTATGACGCCAAAAAGTGTGAAATTATGGTGTTTATAAACGGTTTAACTAACTTACTAAGTTTTCCAATTCGCCATTCAATAAATATGAATAAAAAACCATTTTCAATTCCCAACTTCAGAGCCCTATCTAAAGTCTTTGGACTGGTAGACAAAAACGACACAAATGAAAGCAATGATGAGACGAGGCAAGGTGCAAAGACTTGCTTGTCTCAATATTGCAGGGTGCATGAGAAGCATGCTAGCGGCAGCATTAGAAACCTTGTTTGGCCCTTCTCCATTACACCTCGTGATAATGGGGGAAGCAAGGATGGGACTTTTTGGGCAGCAAAGCAGCCTGAGCAAAGTTAGATCAGGACACATATCCATCAAGGACATCATAAGTGGAGCCATTCTAGATATGAAAACAGACTATATGGCCACTAAACTTCTTCCCAGTCCCAAATATGAGGTAGAAATACCTCACAGAAAGGATTGGCAAGACCCAAGCAAACTGAAGTTTCCTCGAGGTACACAGGGACTTCCACGAGGTCACAGACTGGGGAAGGGACAGGAGCAGGGGTGTATAGTGAAATGAGAAACACAAGACGCTCCTTCTCACTAAGAGAACATACCTCTGTATTTCAGGCAGAGATTTATGCTATCTTAGAATGTGTCAGAATTAACAAACATAGGACTGACACTCATAGGATAAACATACTAACTGACAGCCAGGCAGCTTTAAACTGCCGCAAGGTAACATCCAGACTGGTAGAAGAATGCCAGAAAGAACTAAATGAACTAGCAGACCACATTGGAGAAAGATTAGTGTGGGTGCCGGTATTTCTGGAAATGAACAAGCTGATGAACTCGCGTGAAGAGGTTCAGATGCTGGACCACAAAGAAGGTAGTCGGAGGGCAAATACAAAAATGGGTACGAAGCCAACATAGACTTCAGTGGAGGAACACTCTAAAGCAAGTACACAGTAAAACCTTCATAGGTGACACATGTGTAAAATGGACCGAAGAACTACTGAATATCAATAGGAATAAGCTAAGAATTATTACAGGTTATCTAAGGGGTCATATCCCGGTAAAAGATCACCTGCATAAAATAGGGTTATATAAGGGGACCTCAGCTGCAGACGTTGTGGCATGGAGACCCATATCTTATCTGACTGTGAGGCACTGGACTGGAGGAGACAAAATATATTCGGAGAAGCCAATGTGCCTCCTGAAGTATATGGCACACATCCAATCGACCTATATCGTCTACTCGAAGGTACGAGGATGGGTGGACTAAAAGTGGGAGTAGAGTACAATAAGCCAATAGGCTGCAGTGCTTCTGGCATCAGAACGGTTTCCAAAACACAAAAAAGCCCTATAACCTTAACGAAGGACGTAAGAAAAAAAAATAAAGTACCATCATCGCTGTTGGTACGAATTCCTGAAGATAAAATTGTATATTTAATATTAAGAAAGTCAACTCAACTGTTTTTATTATTAATTGTCTCCTTATTCAGATAATAGTAATTTATTTAATGTCGATACGGGCAATTATTTATGCTCAGTATACTTTTTTCACACTTTTAAGTCCGTCCAATTAAAATGCATTTTCAATATAGCGATATAGCCGTGTAATTATTGTTGTCGTGATTTATTATCGAAAAAATATTCAATACAGAGAGTAAACTGAATTATGAAGTGTCGGTTTTTCCTTTGTTTTTATTATGCACATTAATAACTCTATGAATAAATCTCAGTCTTAACCAATCAATACAGGAAATACAATATAAATAATTCTTACAGTGTGATAAAATTTATAAAAAATTGAAGAACGTGTCGCGGGACACACTGTAAGAACTTTAGTTCCTTTTAGGCAATAATCACATTTTTGAATAACTTTTTTCCTAAAATTAATCATATAAAAGTTTTCCATATGATTCCAACTTAGGGGGACATATTGTATATAATTTTTTTAAATAACAGGTGTCAATTCAAAATTCAAGGTGGACAACCCCAATATAGACCAACCTGAATTTACATCGGCCATATTACTACAATGGACAATGGGTCACATGTGGTCTAAGTGTTGTGAGCCTACACTCACCCTCCCTAATCTACAGATACAGATAGGGTGGAAAATATGATTTTCTTTCCTGACATGAGGTAGGAAAGTGTGTACTTTGTACAGGGGTAGGAGGCAAAATAATTTGTTCAATATTTTGCACGATTATAAAGTATCAAGTTCTATATCAATTAGAAGGATATTTTGATGGAGTGTTATATATAATCCAGTGACTTGCAGTTTTGTATTTTATTGGTTTCTCATTGTTAATTCCACCAAAATAAACAATGCCATCTAGTATTTGATCTTTTACTTAGAAAAACAAAGAAAAAATAATGGATAATGAGGAGGAGATAAATATATTATTGAATACAATCTTCTAAATTCACTAATTAGTTGTATCAGATCTATTTGGTTACACAATCCCGCCTAACGTTTCCAACAAAAGAAAAAAGGCGGGCCAAAAACTTTCACCCATATTATCGATTCACTTATATATTTTTTTCATGCATCTAATTCTGGTCAAAATTATGTTGTTTTAAACAACAATAAAATGATTGTGAATGAAACCAAATAAGGATGACGTAAAACCACATACGAAAATAAAAATTTGCATAAAGAGTAGTATTTTGTGTTATGTAACAATTTTATATACACCGACAAAGTTTGCTGACCCAGTACAAATAAGCTGGTCCTAAAAAAATGATTATTTCGATAGCTACTTTCTCGTATTTTATGTGCCACAAAAAAATAAAGATCATTTCCAGATCTTTCGTTTTAACTCACCACCCACGTTGATAGAGGTAAAAGTCGTTGGATGAATAAGACAAAAAGATAGTAAGCAAGAAAAATATTTTTTCCTCCTCAATTATTTTCATTCTTTTAAGGTTTTTAAGTCGATTTGAAAATTCAACTTATATATAATTTGAACAGTTCGCCATATGCTATGACGTACTTTACCTAAAAGAGAAGTTAGCTACAAGAGAGTTAACATAGACCTATACTTCTATCGTCTTCTTTTTTAAAATGGTGAGAAAGTATAGATTACGCTTATGTGAATTTGCTTTTATAGTGCTTTACTTTCTATTCACACATCAAATATGATTTTTACATAAATAGTAACTAGTTGTAGTCTGTTTATATATTCTTGTAGCAGCCACAAATCACTATTTTCGTTTATTTTCTTCTGCAGGCACAGTTACAAACTTTTAAAGAGGCGTTGTAACTGTTGTGTTAGTGCAGTATTATACAAAACAATATTTATATGGTATTAACATTATTTTAATTTGGAAAATTACGTAAAAAAACTAACTAAGAATATTAACACAATGCTTTAATTTTTTTTATAATATTGATACGCCTAGCTAGTATAAAGTAATGTAAGCAAAACACATATATATCGACATTTCTTCAAACCTCAAATTCGAATGGCCTTATTGTAACTGCTATTAGATGTGGCTAACTTTGTCTTTAGGTATGTGACGGTATTACCGGAAGTGTCATGACTGTCAAAATATTTACACCATAACTTGTGACCAATATATACCCATTTTCATTAAATTTGTGACACAGGCTGTATAATACACATAGGTTCAACGTTCTGTATCTGTGGAGTAGGGAGGATGAGTGTAGACTCACGGCACTTAGGCCACATGTGACACATTGTACATCCTCCCGTGGAGTTGTCCTCCTAGGTCACCGTCCATCCTGTCCTTCCCAGGAAGGTAGACAGATCACTAAGAGATATCTCTTTAATATCGGCAGTTGTAGGCCAAGACTCACCGAACACACACCCTCTTATTGACGATAACTCCGGACACTCGCAAAAGACATGCCTGACAGTTTCATCTTCCTGTTCACACATCCTGCATAGAGGTGTGTCCACTAGCCCCATAGTATGGAGGTGTTTTCTTAGTTGACAGTGGCCAGTCAGAAATCCTACTGTTAAACGTAGGTTTTTCCTGGTCTTCGCCAGATACTTCTTCGACGCCAACTTCTCAAGGTCGCCCAGGGTGATCCTGGCAAGACTGCGTCCTTGGATTTCATCTCTTAAGGGATTGAGCATGGGTGACTAGTTCCGCAATTGCCGATATCGTTAGGCCGTAGGTGTCACAGGGTCCTAAAATTTTTAGTCTAGATGCTTCCCTCGCTAAAGAATCGGCAATGCTTTACTCCTGTCGTGCCCTTTAACCCACCTCAGGATAACATTGTTATCTGTCGAGGCGTTAGCTAAATCTTGGTGGCACTCTAGTACTAGCCCCGATATAACACGTTGTAGGTACAATGTTTTTTTTTCAACTAAAACTCTCGAAATTTTTATTCTCACATGTATTGCATAAAAAAGTAAATTAATTCAAATACACTGTTTTATTGTTTGAAGAAGCCATTATCTAATATTCTCTTAGAGATAAAATCAACTAATAAACATCATTTATGATACAACAATGGGAAATTGTGTAACTATGTGTTATAGTCAAGAGATATTTGATGTCAGTTCTTCCGTTAAATACCAACAACTATTATGGCTGATTTTTATGCAAATAAAGTGCGTATTTTCCGGTTCCTATTAAATTGATGAGATAACGAGCTACCTACGAAATCTACAATACTAAGCAAGTATCCAGGAAGTCAAGCATAAATATTGCGAAAAGTCTATTCGAGCCATGCGATTTACACAAGTGCGACAAGGAAAATATGAGAAAAACACTTGAAAGAGAGAGAAAAATAATTGTGCGCAGTCAGCTGTTGCCAAATGTATTTATATGTAAAAGTTATTCCCAATTTTTTGGAGCAACAATGTTAAATAACAATAATTGTTAAATCAAAAGAAATGTAGAGATTTTATTTATTGCAGATTGTAATTTGTCCATTTATTTTCTTGGGCGATATTATTTTGTTCTTATCCGTGTTGATCTCACTTATTTTTCAAAAGTCAATAATGTTACCAATCTCTAATTTCTCCCAATAAATACGGCGTTATCCCGTATTAACAGTTAGATGCAAAATAAGATAAGTAATTATTAGAAAGTACCTAACATTTTAAACTGGCAACGCTGCTTTCATATCAGAGTGGTAGCTGGAACTGAAAACACGCCCAAAGCTGACTACTTTCAAGTAGTTTTGCTCATATTTTCCTTGTCGTACTTGTGTAAATCGTATGGCTCGAATAGACTTTTCGCGATCTGTATATATGTTACAAAATGTTATTCATGTTGCAACACTTTGGGAACGTTCCCTTACTTGTATTATTAAATTGCTCACTCTGTATTATAACAACATCTCCAAAAATTACACTACACTATATATTTCTATAGGGTAATTCCGAATGCAGGCGAAATGATATCAGGAAGTAATTTTCTGTTGAATATTGAGCCGGCTCTTCTAATATTTCCAAAAAATTACTGATTTCCGAATTAATTGAAAATTTTAGATGAAAATTTAACTTGACTTGAATCATTCATTCTATGGATGTCCTTTGAATAATCCTATAGCTCGTACAGTACCGTTTTTCTTGACGTCTGTCAGCAAAAAGACTTACATTGCTTTATACCTTTCAATACCCTCAGGTCTAACACGGTAACCCTGTCACCATATCGATCTAAAGGACAAATTTTTTTTATTGAACAAATTCTTTCAATTATTGGTTAGGCTAATGGAACCGCAAGGATCCGCAGTCAATATCACAACCTCACACACACAATTCTTTCAATTTTTGGTGGAATATATCGGTCAAAATTAAAAATTGGCATATTAACCAAATTGGCATATTAACCGTGACAGCGATAAGCAACGTAAAAGTGAAACGTCAAATCTAGTAACGGATGGATAGTGAAAAAAGAGGATGACCCAAATGTGCAAATTTACATTTTAAACTAAATAAAAATAATGGATACGTTGTTTTACTACAAACTAATGTCTAATTATAGAATTAAATGTTTATATATTGTAGCGTTAATAGTTAATGTATTATGTATATTTCACTTTCTCTGTGTTTCTATTTGTTCCTCTACAATATTGTTGTTTACATTCTAATCCTCTAAACAAATGGACATTGTTACTAATTAAAATGATCCCCATGCTAGAAGAAAATTTTTAAAATCAAAATTACCCCTTTTAAAAATGTAATTTTTTACGAATAAGTTTACAGCTTTAAAAATGAATTCTACGCCTAAGATACGCGGTAACCAACGCATAAGCTTTGCTTCAATCAAAAATTACAAACACCTGGAAAGCTGCTAACTTACTGGTCAAGTTATACTTCAAATGATTTATTTAAAAATATCTATTCTATTCGATTGCCTAGTGGAAAGACTACAATATTTTCCCTGCATAAGCTGGGTAAAGTGTCTATCACTACTCTATCAATACTAAACAATGTATTGGGAAAAGCAAATGTCATAAATATGGAGGGAAACTTGAACTTATATTATTCCAGGAAATTCCAAAAGATATATAAGGGACCATAATTATTGTTTCTTCGTGAAAACCTTATAAGTTCTAAAATCGAAATTTAGCCGGCACCTTTCATTTTGTAATTCATTGTGCATTGTTCTATTACAGTCTCACACATTCTCTAAAACGTAACCGTATATTATTTTTTCGTTGCATTTGCATATGAATATAATATAGGTACTCACAACTTGTCACATTCTCTTTTATATGTTGTAATTATCCTAAATAAATATCGCTGTTACCAAATTTCGACGCCCATCCAAAACAAAACGAAAAAAGTTAATCCTACTCCATCCGATATTGATAGTCTGGAAGATTGTACACTTTACAGTTTACAAATAATACGTTACTGGTAATAGTTTTAGTTTGTGACTGTAAGGAAACAAGCCGGGCACAAAAATAGTGAAATTGATAAAAATCAGTATTTGGAATATTCAACCCATTTATCCGCATTAGCCATTCTCTTTCTCTATCAAATTCAAATTTCTTAATCATTAAGAGACACAAGTCATATGGCAAGACCAAAATTCTGTTAATAAAAATCTTTATCTACAACTGTCATGTAACGGGTACGATTTGGCACTATTTTCAGTGTCATAATGACGTAGATTACCGCACTAGTGCGTTTTTCAATACATTACCGCACTAGTGCGATAATAAGAATTTAGAAAAATATGAATTTCCGAAAGGAGATTGTCTTCGCTTGAACTCTTTTTTATAGATTATTGTTCATTCAACTTTGAAACTTTGATGACATTACTAGTTTATTTTAGATCCACAGCCTTGTTTGTCTTTGTTGCTATGGTCACACAATATGATACATAGTACCATAGGATTGCAGTCAATATTATTAAAAATACTTTGGATTGAAATTTTTATTTATTTTATAATTTAGGTACTGTTAATAATACTAAAAAACAGTTGTAGATAACATTTTGTACGTAACACGTGTGATAGGAATTATTAACGCACTTATGTGATTACACGTGATTAATATCCATATCCCACTAATTACGTAAATAATAATTATTATAACGCTTTATAAGTTTAAAAAAATATTTTTCCAAGACACTGACCGTTCAACTAAGAAGCAACAACCACTTCCCGGGCTATAGGCTCCGACGGATATTAAATTACACTTTAAAGTCAAACGGGGTTGGCATATCTACAAGATATTTAACACCAACCATTCTAGTTTGCAATTGGAAGGGACAACATAACTTGTATTTGCGTATTTGCGCCTCATCAGTACAAGGTATATGTTCTTCGTCCGCGAGCTCAAAGCCTTAACACGGACTGAAGAATAGATTTAAATGACAATAAATACATGTCTTCCAGTAACGGAAGTGTAAAAGTAGTGACAGTAGCGACAGTAGCGACATCTTCACCTCCAACCGCAAACCAAAATTCGAAAAATCTGACAACAAAACAAAACACGTGGTCTCGAAACAATAAAGTAACAATACGACAATATTACTGGAAACTGTAATGTTTTAAATAATTATTTTATTATTGTTACGCTTAAAATGGTCCGGTCTGTTAGTATATGAATAATTTGTTATTTATGGCCATTTGCATCGACTCACTGTTTAAGTGTACTTAACTAAGTAGAGCTTAAAATCTAAGCCTCCCTTAAAAATATAACCCTTGTACCATGTCATCTCTAGGTCGGGTTAGCTAAGTAGCTATGCAGTTTGGCATCAATGAAAATACTAGGAAATTTTCAGTTTCATTTAAGTGATTGGTAATAGTCTTTCGCCATTATTGTCATTATTTTTTTTATTAGAATTTAAGTGCCTCGACATCTATGGCCATTGGCACTATACAAAAGACAAAAGGACATATATATAAATACATACACTATCTTGAAACATAAAATATGTAAAATATCAATCTAGTTTATATTTTGTGGTAGAGGTTAGTTGTTTTGAGGAATTTCAATGTCTTTGGGATTTCAGCGGTGCAGTTTAAAAGCTCTCTCAGGTTTGGTCTTAGGTCTAGGTGCTTATATGTAATGGTGTATTCCAGGCAGTCTGTGAGAATATGTTTAACGGTTAAAGCACTATTGCAGTGACGGCAGACGGGAAGGTTTTCAGAAGACATCAAGTAACCATGTGTGTATCTGGTATGGTTGATCCGCAATCGTCTAATGACAGCAGCTTCTCTCCTGGTCAAGAAATCGAGGGAGAGACAGCCGATTAATGGTTGTATATCGAAAAGGGCTGTTTTGCTATTGTGGCAAAAATTGTGCCAGGACTCCTTGACGGACTTTTTGAATAATAGTTTTATGTCATCTGGGAGCTGGAACGTTGTTGTGGTGATGGAAGAAGAGGCTTCTTTAGCATGGCATTTTTGTTTGGTTTGTGTCTGACGTGGAAATCTAAACAATGAATAATATTTTTCTTGGTGTATCAAGATCTTTCTTTGTGTTATTGGCATTTTGATAAATCTGGGATACAATGTCGCTAACTCCCTGGATACTTTTGATATGATTCTGCTAGCTGTAGCTACATCAATTTGCATAAAATGTGCAACAGGTATCAGAAAACTTGAGCTCGCAAAATATCTTGGACAAGTTAGCAACTGGTTGATTGGACTAAGGCTGTTGTTCCTAAAATCATTTCACAAGAATGCATATAATCTTGGTTTTATAATTTAACGACAGATGTATTAAACACAAGGTCTGTAAATTTGGTTTGGAAAGTATTGAGTGAGTAACTACATAATTATAATCAACATATATATTTGGTTTTATTACCTGTCATCAGGAATCTCCAGGCGATCTTCTATTAAACTTAACATGAACATAACTCTTGCTTTGTAAAATATAAATGTCTTAAAAAAAGTTAAATTGTCCATTGAGTGAAAATAATATTCGTCTCGGAAAACCATATTCTATTATTTCTAACACATCTAAACCGTCGTTGAAAATATCCATTTTCTTATTGCAACACAACAAACCACCAGCCAACAAGCAACTTTTAGATTAACAGAATTTAAGTTTTGATGTAAGCCTCTGAAATTGACGGCATGGTTAAGGCAGGTTTAAATTGAGTTTGACATACGGTGCAACAAAAATATTAACTTTTAGTGGCCCTTAACCATAAGCTTCACTTGAAATAGTCGGTGCAAGCGGCCATTAATAATACAATTTTCTGTTAATTATTTATACTCCACAACTCATTGCGCTTTTTAACAAATTTAAACTGATTATTACGTTTAAAACGAATAATCCTCCGTACTATATAGAAAGCCTCTTCTCACACCAATCGCGAAGAAAGTTCTTTTACACTAACCTGCCATCGCACCGTCACATTATAGTAGCGTAGCGAGACACACAGTCTATCACGCAATATCGTCAAAGCTATACACGACATTGTTAAATAATCGCTCAGTTTTTCCAGTCCGCGCGAGTCTGTCAATTTTTATATTCCGAAGGTACCGCAAGGTTAAGTTCATGGGCCCTTTGGATAGATTGTCGTCGTTTTTTAGTTCTAGTGTGGTGGACATTAATAATAATAATAATATGGTGGTGAGAGGGAAGAAAAGTAAATTCGGAAGTGATTTTGATATTTTTGGCGCGGAGAGGATTAAAGCAAAAACTTATGTTTGGACCACTGTCAAGTCGCATAAGAAAAATAAAGGTAAACATTTTATTTTCAATTTTGTTTCGTAATGTTTTTCATATTTAACAAATTTAATAAGAGAACCCCGTATTTTTTAAGTGCAAATCCGGTCCCGGTCAAAAAGAATGAAATTTTTGTATCTTGTACAGGGTTATTCATTATAAATTACCCACCCCATATCATCGGTATTATTACTTTTAGAAAAAAAGTCTCGTATAAAAGTTGTTTGGTTACAGCTGAATTTTCTCAATATTATATCAAAAGTTCAGTAGCGTGTAAATTTAAGGGTATACAAAAAATAATAGCTCATTTTTGGATAGGACAACCTGTATATTTTCACATTTTTGGGATGTTCTTTTTTTTCTGATTTCAAAAATATATAATATGTTACCCCTACCTTGTACCGTTTTTGAGTTATGAAATGTTGACCCCTATAAAGTTAGCAGAGCCACTTGCAAATAAATCGATGAAACCTATTTCGATAATTGTCGAATAATTGTCGAGAATTTTTCGTGAACGTAAAAAATTTGTCGCGCTCTTAGTTTTTTTATATGGGGTGGCTCTGCTAACTTAATATTAAGTTAGCAGTGCCACCCATAAATAAATATCAAAAAGCACCAAAATTGTTACGAACAATTGTCGAGTTATTGTTGAAATCTATCTGACGTGAAAAAAACGAAAAAAATCTATTCCTTCCAGCTATATACCTTTTTCTTGTAAATTCCTGGTTTTTGAAGAAATTTCGAATTTTTGGCAACAGCACATAAGTATAATGACATTTTACGTGTTTTCCATATCATTATTGACGAATATAAAGTTTTTTTAGGTGAATATAGTGAATAAAGTTTTTTTAGGCAACTTCCTATTTTCCAGAAGCAAAAAAACTATGTTTCAAAGCTGAATGAATGAATGAACACACTTATGTAACTTTGTTGATTTATAATTTTTTAATAAGAGTTTATCTGAACAATTTTTGTCAAATGACCAAAACGTGTTTGTCGTGGGGTTTTCTCCTATATATGCACCGTGTGATGATTTATTATTATTTTTTGGTTCAGAAATTTATAAAACGAATTTGCCGTGGAATCTCCAGATCTTCATGAGCGAATGAAAGAAATATTCCGATTTCTCAGTTATACCCACTTGTAACTTGGTTAAATATAATTTTTTTAATCCAGAAATGTACAGAACAATTGTCGAATGATCCAAATGTAATTGTCGTGAACACAGAACAAATGTCGCGCTATTAATTTTTTTTATAGGGGTTGGCTCTGCTAACTTAATATTAAGTTAGCTGTGCCACTCACAAATAAACATCAGATATCATCACAATTGATATGAATAATTGTCGAAATCCATCTGACGTGAAAAAAACGCAAAAAATCCATTCCTTCTAGCATATACAGCGTGTCCACGGATGGAGTATCCTATAGGTGAAACATTTTTAAATATTAATTTAGTGAAAAATGTTATTCTTGATAAAAAGTTTTGCTTGTTCTGGAACCCCATAAAATGAAATAAAATTCAAGTTTTTCAAAACCCGTCTCATTTTATTGCCAGTTTTATGAAAACCTGGAGTCTGACTTTTTGACATTTCTTCACATATTGGCTAATATCTCGGGAACCTTAAGGTTTGCAAGGTTCTAGTTTACGCCATTCGGTTCAGAATTAAATTTTCTATTTTTTTTCTTATTTTTTGGGAATGAAACCACAATAATGTTTTTTACATTTTTTTATTTCGACGTTTCGGTAGGAATTTTTTACATCGAAAAACCTACATTTCTGGATTAAAAAAATTATATTTAACCAAGTTACAAGAGTAAAACTGAGAAATCGCAATATTTCTTTCATTCGCTCATGAAGATCTGGAGATTCCACGGCAAATTTGTTTTATAAATTTCTGAACCAAAAAATAATAATAAATCATCACACGGTGCGTATATAGGAGAAAACTCCACGACAAACACGTTTTGGTCATTTGACAAAAATTGTTCAGATAAATTCTTATTAAAAAAATAATAAATCAACAAAGTTACATAAGTGTGTTCATTTGAGAAGACTCTAAAACTGCGAATTACATCCTTCCTTAACAAATACAAAATTTTGTCTAGCTGTCAGTTTGGTTTTCAGGAAGGTAAATCTACAGAAAATGCTATAACGTATTTACTAGAAAAAATATACAGGGCCGTAGACAATAATAAACCTTCACTATGCATATTTCTGGATCTTGCCCGGGCATTTGATACTGTTAGTCACTTGCAGTTGTTGGAAGCTTTGGAGAGTATAGGTATTCGAGGAACATCGCTAAACCTAATGGAAAGTTATTTAACAAATAGAAAGCAAACAGTGAAAATCGAAAATGTTTTTAGCGAATGTCGATCAGTTTCGTTTGGTGTACCGCAAGGTACAGTTCTAGGACCTATATTATTTATAATTTATTTAAATGATCTATTTAAAATAAGCACATGTGGTACTGTTACTAGTTTTGCAGATGATACAGCGGTGTTTTATGAAAGTGATACGTGGGATATCGAAAATGATATCGTAAATATAACAAACTGGATTAAACATAAACAGCTTACTATTAACATCGAAAAAACATATTTTATTCCCTTCTGTAGTTACAAAAATTTATTACCATCTTATGGGAATTTAAAAAAAAAATGGACAAAACTCTAATGAATATATAAAGCTTGCTAAAGATATTAAGTATCTAGGAGTTACAATCGATTGTCACTTAAGATGGAAAACCCATATAAATAATGTAGTAAACACACTAAGAACCCTTTTATATGAATTTAGGTATTTAAGAAAAATCTTGGATATTACTCATTTGCGATTAGTTTATTTTAGTCTTGTTGAATCTCGTATAAGATATGGTATTGTCGGTTGGGGTGCTGCAGACAAAACACACCTAAGGAAACTGGAGATATTACAAAAAAAAATACTTAAGGTAATATATAATAAAAAAAATGACATTCTCCACTAACAAATTATTCAATGAAATAAATTTACTGGATATAAGACTAATATACACTTTTAATGTGTCAATTTATATCTACAAAAATAAAAATAATTGAAAACAAATAAAACATAAATATGACACCAGAAATAAAACTCATAGAAATGTACAAACTAGTTTGGTTAACAAATCTATTGGACAGAAAAATTTTGTGTACTTATCAACTAAAATATTTAACTTCATGCCTGAAGAATATAAAATTTATTTAACCACAATTAATTCGATTAATTTAATTAAAGCGTTGCTAAAGAAATATTTATTACTCGCAGATAGATTAGCCTTGCATAAATTAATAGAAGGTAATTAACCTTGCTACAAAATATTGAAAAATTTATCTATTTTTTTGTTCTTTGATTTATACAGATCTATATCAGGCATCATTGTACTCTTACTCAAAATATAAATGAATTAATGTATAATCAATGAAAATGTTAAACTAATTTAATTTGAAAAATGAACCGGAAAATAATGCTCATGCGCAACCTTAAGGGTCATAAATGAGCTCGTCTTCTTTTTTTTCCTTCAATTAAAATTGGAAATTATTTAATCATATGTGAACATGTTATATGGTTTTGAATGAATAAACCTTATTATTATTATTATTATTATTCATTCAGCTTGAAACATAGTTTTTTTGCTTCTGGAAAATAGGAAGTTGCCTAAAAAAACTTTATATTCGTCAATAATGATATGGAAATTACGTAAAATATCATTATACTTATGCACTGTTGCCAAAAATACGAAATTTCTTCAAAAACCAGGAATTTCCAAGAAAAAGATATATATGCTGGAAGGAATAGATTTTTGGCGTTTTTTTTCACGTCAGATGGATTTCGACAATTACTCGACAATATTAAGTTAGCAGAACCACCCCCTATAAAAAAAACTAAGAGCGCGACAAATTTTTTACGTTCACGACAATTATCGGAATAGGTTTCATCGATTTATTTGCAAGTGGCTCTGCTAACTTTATAGGGGTGAAATGTTGAAAATCTGAGTTTTAGTAATTAATGTAAATATGAAAAAGAGTATTTTTTGAAGTAAGCTATGAAAATGACAACTAATATGCTTGCTAATTGACATTTTCCATATGAAGTAATTAATATGGTTCTCAGTAAGAAAGGAAAAGTCAAAATATATATTTATACAAAACAGAAAACAAAGATTTATTTAAGAGATTTTATAAATAATAACTTATAAAATATATATTCGAAATGTCCACCACCTTCTTATATTATTTATAATAACATTGCAGATGTCTCCATTATTTTCATTTAGTTTGTTAATTTCAAGTTGAATCCTTGCTTTAATCACTTGTATATTATTATTATTAATAAAATCTTTATTACTTTATTAGAAAAATGTTAATTATCAAACACATTAGTTGTCATTTTCATAGCTTACTTTGATAAATTATCTTCTTCATATTTACAGTAATTACTAAAACTGAGAATTTCAACATTTCATAACTCAAAAATGGTACAAGGCAGGAGTAACATATTATATATTTTTGAAATCAGAAAAAAAAGAACATTCCAAAAATGTGAAAATATACAGGGTGTCCTATTCAAAAAAGAGCTATTATTTTTTGTATCCCCTTAAATTTACACGCTACTGAACTTTTGATATAATATTGAGAAAATTCAGCTGTAACCAAACAACTTTTTTCAGAGACTTTTTTTTCTAAAAGTAATAATAACGATGATAGGGGGTGGGTAATTTATAATGAATAACCCTGTACGTCCTGTCATGATGAACAAAAGTTCTTGAGTATACAGGGTGATGCAAAAATATATGACAAATCAAATATTCTTATAGAACAAAGTAGGTACCTACCCACATGTTTTTCATATATCAAACTTAATTTTAATTTATGTAAGGAGGCGTTCTAGATTTAATTACCAGTTTACTCAATGCATAACTGAACATTTTTGCATTTTATACTTTCCATAGAAAATATCCGTTGCCGAAGTGAAAATGTTAACATGTCAAATTGCACCAATTTTAACTTTTGACAATTGTGTATTAAAGTGTAATGGCTTCTTTGTCAGTTTGGAATTTTTATCTAATGTTTGCTCTGTGCTCATGTAGCTAGTGTGTTATGGTTTCTTGGTTATGCCAGGCACCAGCAAAGAACTAAATATCCCAGTTGAACAATGTTAAACTACATTATAGATGCAGTTCAAAGCTATGAAGGTAATGAATCGCGCGACCCCTGTATATACGACGCACGTGCTGTTCAGCGACCGTTTTTAGGTAGTATTGATTATTTATACAATGTGTTATCTATAGGATGCGACATAGGGATTCCTGTACAAAACTGTCAAACGCGAGCTAACTTTTTTACCAAATATAATGAAAAATACTTAATAACAGATTTGGAAAAGTCGTTAAAAAATAAGTTCAAATGCACTTTTAATTTTCTTAAATTCGCTCTGGTTTAATGAAAAAATGGATTCCCCGCTGTGGTGTTTTCAGTATTCGAAAGTATTATGAAAATGATGTACTTCTTTTTAAAACATAATCATAAATTTTTTTGTTATTAAACTAGAGCGAATTTAAGAAAATTAAAAGTGCAACTTATTTTCCAACGACCTTTCCAAATCTGTTATTTTTTATGAACTCT
The DNA here is from genome assembly GCA_910591695.1 of Galerucella pusilla. Classification (NCBI taxonomy): domain Eukaryota; kingdom Metazoa; phylum Arthropoda; class Insecta; order Coleoptera; family Chrysomelidae; genus Galerucella; species Galerucella pusilla. The sequence continues at coordinate 64,878 of CAJUYI010000535.1, read as the reverse complement.
ATTTGGTGAAAAAGTTAGCTCGCGTATGACAGTTTTGTACAGGAGTCCCTTTTAGCTTTTAGCAGATTATTGGTCCACCCGGTACAAATAGAAGTTAATATTTTTACTCAATTTTCCAATTTTCATGAATTATTTCACTATACAATGTCTTTTCACGCCTTAAGAAACTATCCACGTCCAAAAACGCAAATTTCCTGTAGTTAAAATGTTTATTCACCTGTCCAGAAACTTATGTCGCTATAATTCGATTTATATCAAAGAGATAGATACAGCAAGAACAATACACCGCAGTGCCAGCATCTTATCAGATCAAAAGCTCCGTCGGTGATACAAAGCTTTGATATTTTTCTTCTACTTCCTGTTCCATTAATTAGATTTGAACGATTCGCCGATATAGAAAAGAAAAAAAGTACACACAGTAGACCGTGAAGATCTATATTTCTAATCCCGAACGGCCGTTGCCGATACCTTGATGACTACTTCGATCGATTCTAGTTGTAATTTATAGCTACAGGTTCGTATTATTGCCAATAAAAAACAGTAAAAGACTATACGACGTTTTCTATTTACTTCAACATGCTTCAGGTGATCTCCTTTATTGATTTTTATTTGTTGAAGTAACATATTTGTTTGCTATTGTTCATTAGTACATGTTTTGTCGGTATACAGTATACTGTCAATACTTTTGACAGATAAATTTACTCACACCATAAAAAATACCAATCTGGCGGAATTAAAAATTAACTGTTCATTATTTTATCAATTCTACAATTGCTAAAAATAATAAATAATCTTAAATAGTTTACTTGATGTAGATCCATACTAAATGATGGAATAAAACAATTTAATTTGTTAAAATCTACATTATATTGAACTTAAAGTTGTGACGCGTTTCGCTAACACAGTAGCTTTGTCAAAGGTCACAACTTCAAACTTCGTTTGAGAAAGCTACTGTGTTAGCGAAACGCGTCACAACTTTAAGTTCAATATAATGTATATTTTAACAAATTAAATTGTCTTATTTCATCATTCAATAAATAATCTATTTCCTTAAAAGGTTAAATTGGGTTTTCTATTATCTCTTTTGAGCAACCAAGTATGTTAAGGTCTAAAAAAGCCTCAAGAAACGACCGTGGTGTCTGTGTTCAAACATGAGCTCATCAAAATTTTTGGCGATGACATTTGTTCAGATTCAACACAAAAATTATTCAGACAATGCCAAACGCTAACAGAATAGAGGAGTTCAGTCTAAGGTCAGTGTGGCAAACAAAAGTGGTTTTTTCTGACAAGAATGATAGTTATGGTCTACCCTTCAAAACATAAGATTTTTGCATATTTTTTATCATTGCGAACATCTATATTGCTTTATTGAAATAATGAATACACCCCCGAAGCGTA
>CAJUYI010000535.1:36594-63080 GCA_910591695.1 Galerucella pusilla | reverse complement strand
ATTTGTCATCTCAAAACAGCGAACTGTTGCCATATTTTCTACTGTAGCTTACTGATGCTAGTTTCCGAAAAGGCGCTGAAATAACACACTCCGATTTGACGGAAAACTCTACCATATGCAGCTTTTCTATACAGTTCTTTAAATAAATTATGCTAGTTTAAATAATAATAATATGTTTGCAATTCTGCTCGTAGATTCCAGCGTGTATTAAAACTTCACTTTTTTATGTGTACGGTGTTTGTTGTATAGTCACTTTCCATAAAATATTTTATGGTCACTTTCTGAATGTCAAAAAAAATTCAGTGTGTCAATTTTAAACATGTGCTATGTGTTCTCAACATTATAATAGAAAATGCAATTGATGTTGTTGATATTTTCAACAGATGATTGTAATGAGGGTGGTTTTTGTTGCAAAGGGATATATTCGAGCGATATGGGAAGACGAAGAAAAAGTGAGTACATTTATTTTAAAAGGAATTTTTGACATAATTTTATTTTCATACGTTTGGTATTTTTGATATTTGAAATACAAATAAAACGAGTTCTATATGAAATTAAACCCAAATATACTTAGAGTTTTCGCTGAAAATTATCTATTTTGACATTTTACAACCCAAACACACTGTGGATGTCATTCTAATTTTTTGCTTCTTGTAACATTTTTTTTAATTGAACTGCCAATTTTGTCTTAAGGCTTGTTAATGCAGCATTAGTAAGCATAAGAATAAGTGAAAACTTGAATTTCCGTGGCTTATTCGTTATTTTCACCGTACATTTTTATATAAAACCAGCAGTAACTGATATTAAGTCTGTTTAACATTCTTAACATTGAACTTTTGATTTCATTTGATTGCGAATACATTTCTAGTGAAAAATAGCATTGTTCAACGAACCATTACCACATATTATTATCATTAAAAAATGTTCTCCTGCGACTGTTTTTAAAGAAAGCATTCAGTAACACCGAGTGTTAAAATAGTTTTATTGAAACTCGCTTTTGAGTAAATTAAAAGTAATAGAAAGTGCACAGTGGGTGTTAAAAGTTGAAATATTAGAAATTTATAAAAAATTCAAAAACACGTCAATTTTATCAAAATTCCCAAACGGTGCTTTCCAAACCACAGATTCGCTATTGCGCAGTATTAACTAGGTCTTTAGAATTATCTGGCTGTACTGGAGATACTTCTGTATCCGATGCTCACGGATCTTCCAAAATCTCTTTTACTAGGAGACTCTGTAAGCTCCATAATCTTCAACTGTACAAAATGCACAAAATAACATTCAATTTACAAACTTATTTGTACAAGCCAGGCTACGATGTCCTATTTGGTTTAGAATAATTATAATTGTCGGCATTGTTAATCGGAACTATTTGAAAAAATAGATATCTTCGTTCTCTTCAAAATATCGGTGACGTGCTAGTTATATTTTAGGCCGTCTTCTTATTTTACTATCAGAGGAGTTACTCAAGTCTCAAAGTATATTCATTTTAAAATAATTTCGTTCATATTTGTGGGCTAAATGCCGAATAACCCTCGGCCATCCATCTCTTCCGCAACCACTTGACCTTGAAAAAGGTTTTTATAGTGGTCCTTATCCTAGCAGATCAGGCATTTAAGTCAAGCTCTCCTCTTCGTCCAGCTTATGCATCACAGGCCTTACCCCAGCAAGGGGGTAGTTGCATTGCTATTTAGTTTGCGTTACGAGCTAGTCAGCGATTTTGTATTCGGTTGGCAATGTAGAGCGTTTATAGCCCTCATTCCGCATCTTTAGTTTGCGTGACGTTCCTGGCCTACCCCTAGCCGCAACCTGGGGAAGCTTCCGATAGGTGGCTCAACCTTTTAACCTCCTATGTCGCAGGGTAATGGACAGAAAGGGTGAAATTCATAGTCGACACTTGAGGAAACTCAACTTAGTTTGAGTTTAGCTCGAGGCGACTTTTCATATCCACATTCATTACTCAAGTAATACTTCAATTTGAGTGAAGAAAGTTTGGCATCAATGTTATTATTAGGAACTTTTGGTTGCGTTTGGTTAACAATTGTGATTTATGAACGTCCTTTAACGTTCTACTTACATCTGTTGCATTGCATTCATATTCGAATTTGTGTTCAGTTCGTGTATTAGCCATGTGATTACTAACCTAGGTGAACGATAACCGTAAGCATTATCATCATCTATATAGTTTACAAAATCAATAAAATCATCTATTATACTAATCTCCTTGGAAAATTTGAAACTATAACAGACAAATAACAACCAAACAAAATTTTGATATCGTAAAATGACAGTGTAAGGTACAAACGTGGTTTATAGATTAGAAATCTTCACTTAAGGGAGCTGGAATCTGTACTCATATTTCACTCACGTTACACTCAATCTCAACCTCACTTTTCGCCTGTTACGTGTCTCTGCATACAATAAGGATGAGTGAAGTATGAGTGACCCTCAAGTATCGACTATGAATTTCACCCTAAATCTTGAAATTTACTTAAAACTTCATTGAAAAATTTGAACTAACTTTCCACTGATCACTCGATTTGTCTTGTACTATAATCAATTCGCTAGATACGAATAAATTTCCATTTACTACAACAATTACACGATTTCTCGATACATTTACTGATAAATTGTCCGATTTATGAAGTAGATCGCGACGGCGTCTAACATCTGTAGAAAATCTAATGTGGTGCGCTAACATTCATTTGTTTTCTCTTCTATGTATTTTCCATCTAATTACACTTGTTTGTTACCCACACACGTATCCATTAATATTTTATAGTTTTATCTAATCTTCTCCAGACACTCTCTTCCCTCTTATCTCTTCTTTCTATTCTTACGTTAACATAAGTAATCATATCACCTTTTTCCAATTATTCATCTCTTTTACATAACCTCACAATGACTCCTGTCATCAAATGAATTCCAGCCCTGTATGCTAAGATACTTCATTTTGAAACGAAAGACTGATGATGGTTATAGATTTACACTTTTCCGGAATAATATTGATATTTTTGTTTTAAATAAAGCAGGTTTAAGAAGAAACATCCTGTAGAAATAACGTTAATTGTTAACAGTTAACATTTTTGTTGTGAATTTCTGCAGATGTTTTAATGAGAAACGGTGCTATTTTGGAAATAATTCTATGTAAACATTATACAGCGAATATAAAACAGTAATAATATGCTAATTTGATACTTTACTGTAAATATAATAGAATATTGCTTATGGTTATGTTTTCAATGACTTCCTAGCGGTTAAGGCATAGTTAAATTTGCAATTATCATTCTTCAACAAATTCCAATACATAATATTTAACCGAATTGCAAATATGGTCTTGTTCTCAAGAAAATTTCTCCACCTATTGGGTATCTATGAGGGTTGTCACTATTAACTGTCATGTTTAATTAACTTGGGTGTTTTAAGACGAGATATTTCCTGTAAATCCAATTTGTCGAAAGTACTTTAGATAACATGTGAATAAATTCCTAACTACTGGTAGTGTACAACAAGCAAAAGGGGCCGGACGAAAGCCAATATCTGAAGGCTACAACAGTAAAAAAATATCCCAAAAAGCACAAATTTCATCCGTGCAAATTAATGGGAAAGGCCATTATTTTTCAAAAACAGCAAAATCGGAATCTCCTTGCCAAAAAAAACTACTATGTGATGTAATTATACATTATTACTTGTTTTATTATATGAAAAATGTATTAAATTGAATAATTTTCCATCATTTGTGAAGGCCGCTCGTATTGGTATGACGTAGGTACTAGCCCCAACTTGCCTGTCGACCTTAAGCCGACCAATCATAGAGAGGCTCTGCGCTTGAGCCGTTCAGTTTCCAACTAATCCTAATCGTTCTAGTGTTTGGTTAGGTTAGGACGTCATATCACTCCTATTTTTTCAAACATTTTTCAGTTTTGAATTAATATGTTGATTTTTAAATTCCATGAAATCTGCTCAATACGATTTTGACAAATTTGCAATTTGCCGACGCATGCGTGAATAAGAGACATATAAACATATAAATTCGAATTAGCATCTAATAATGTTATTGGGACCACAATTATTCCTTTTTTGGAACTTTAGTTCTTTATGCCAGGTTATGTTTGAGCGACCGGGGGTCGCGACGCGAAAGATCTGACCGTTACGCGTTACGTTACGAAACGTTATGTTACATTTTTTCGTTATGTGCCTTGCGTGCTTGTACCTCCTTAGTCTCTCTCTCTCGTTTACGAAGCAGCGATTCATAATAATAAAATGCTCCCAGCCGGATTTGAACCCGGGCCGCCCGCGTACAATGCAAGCATCCTAACCACTGAACCACCGATGCTATATTGAAATTCTATGCAAAGCTGGTATTCGCAGTGCTGGTGATCTACTTGAATTTGTTGGGATAAATTTTTACTATTATTTCCATAATTTTTTTTGCGCGATTAAGGGGTCTAGCACATTTACTTTTCGAAATACAGGGTGTTGAAATTTTGAAAGCTTGAATGTTTTAATTCGATAACTTTAAAATGGATGGATAAATTAATTTGTCATTTGGCAGATTGTTTTTAAATGTAAAAGGGCATATTTTGAAAGAAATTGTAGTTTGGGCAGGTTGTTTTTAAATGTAAAAGGGCATATTTTGAAAGAAATTGTAGTTTGTGCAACTAGTGTGGATATGATGGCCATGTCGCACGAGGACGAAGTTTGAGCACGACGCCGTAGGCGGAGTGCTCAATCGTTCAAGTGCGATACAGACAATCCACACGAGTCGAGCAGCATATTTTTTCTACGATCCACTTAAGAAAAAATCTAGAAAATAAAAATTTCTATAAACTGTAATATACCTAACTTCAAATTAAAAATTTTACAATTCAATTTTATGTTTCCACTAATTTTGTGGTAAACGTACAGTTCTTGAAATTTGTATAGGGCTACGGTTTCATTTTTTAAATATACGATGCTGTTTAAATATACGATGCTGTTCTAAGTAGATGTTGCCAGTCGGACTCCCTCATGAAAGGTTCCGTACCACTATCTATAATAATGAATATTCTGCTAAATATTTCAAACGTCTACCTGTTGTTGTTATTATTATCAAGCAGAATAATTATTTTTTGAAATAAAAGTAACAATTAAAAAAAACTTTTTCACGGGAATCGAACCCGGGTCTACGGCGTGAGAGTCTGGATTGCTTACTACTCAACCACTGAGAGATATGAAAATTGTTTATCTATAACGTCAGATGTACCTATTACATAATTTTATAAAATCTGAGGTCTCCTCAAATACCCATTTTATTCTGTTTTAAGTATTATTTGTTGGTAATTTGTACGGATTATTTCTTTCAAGTTTATCTTTGTAAATGAATATTCTTGATCCAGTGCGCTTCTATGAGAAACTTTGACAAATTATTTTGACGTTTCTTTTAAATTGAAAAAAGATGAATGACGGATACTCAACTCGAATGCTGATTGGTGGATTTCATATACGTTCTAGGATGTATATGAAATTATATCCGTTTAGTTAACTGATGGCCTACATTTCCATTTTGTAAACTGTGCAGAATAGTAGTTTGTGCAACTAGTGTGGATATGATGGCCATATCGCACGAGGACGAAGTTTGAGCACGACGCCGTAGGCAGAGTGCTCAATCGTTCAAGTGCGATATGGACAATCCACACGAGTCGAACAGCATATTTTTTCTACGACCCATTTAGGAAAAAATCTAGAAAATAAACAATTGAATAAACTGTAAAATAAATATAAGTAAGTTGAAATTAAAAATTTCCAACAATTTTATTCATAATCGTACCAATTCAATTTTATGTCTTCACTAATTTTTTGTTATAAGTAGATGTTGCCAGTCGGACTCCCGCACGAAGGGTACCGTACCTTTGTCTATAATATGAATATTCTGCTAAATATCTCAAGCGTCTACCTGTTGTCGTTATCAATATCAAGCAGAATTATTATTTAAAAATAAAATTAACAATTAAAAAAAAAACTTCTTCACGGGGAATCGATCCCGGGTCTGCCGCGCGAGAGTCTGGTATGTTTACCACTCAACCATTTGGGTTTGAACTAGTTCAACGTCAGAAGTATTGAATAGTTTTGTAAGAGCTGATGTCCAACGATAGTCCCTTAAATACCCATTTTATTCTGTTTTTAGTATTTGTTATTAATTTATACGGATTGTTTTATTCAAGTTTATTTTTGTAAATGAAAATGTTCAACAATTTTATTTATAATCGTACCATTCCGTATAATTTAGTATTAAGGCACTGTATAAATAGAAAGTTTCTCATTATACCTCCAACGTTTGATAAAGCTACTGTGTTAGCGAAACGCGTCACTTTATGTTTAAATTACAATGTAGATTTTACAAAATAAAATTGTTTGATTTCATAACTTAATCGTACCAATTCAATTTTATGTCTTCACTAATTTTTTTGTGATAAACGTACAGTTCTTAAATGTACAATTTGTACAATGTTACGGTTTCCCTTTTTAAATATGCGAAGCTGTTATAAGTAGATGTTGCCAGTCGGACTCCCGCACGAAGGGTAGGTATCGTACCTTTATCTACAATAAATATGCAAAATACGAAATATTTCAAGCGTCTACCTGTTGTTGTTATCAATATCAAGCAGAATAATTATTTAAAAATAAAATCATTAATAAAAAAAAGTTGTTTCATGGGGAATTGAACCTAGGTCTACCGCGTAAGAGTCTGGCATGTTTACCACTCAACCACCGAGATCTATTATTATAAGGACATGTCCATCGGTAGCTCCTGAATTACCCATTCTATTCCATTTTTAGTATTTGTTATCAATTTATACGGACTATTTTATTTGTTCATTTTTGTAAATAAATATTATTAATCCAGTGCTTCTGAGAGAGACTTTTTTGACAAGTTATTTTGACGTTTCTTTAAATTGAAAAAAAAGATGAGTGACGAGTACTAAACGCGAATACTGATTGGTGGATTTCATATAAGTACATTCCAGGATGTACCTATATGAAATCATAATATACGTTCGGTTAACCGATAAGGCCTACATTTCCATTCTTTAAACTGTGCAGGAAATGGATAATATACATATGGGTGTAGAAAAGATGGATAATATTTATGCGGGTGTAGAAAAAACATTTTTCAATTTTTGATCCAGTGGTGTACATTAGGGGTGGGCAAAATAATCGATCTATCGAAAAATAATCGATTAATCGGGTGATCAATTAATTTAATCGGGTGATTGATTAATCGATATATATATATATTTTGGAACTTTAGTTCTTTACGCCAGGTTATGTTTGAGCGACCAGGGGTCGCGACGCAAAAGATCTGACCGTTACGCGTTACGTTACGTTGCTTCGTTATGTGCCTTGCTTGCGTGCTTGTGCCTCCTTAGTCTCTTTCTCGTTTACGAAGCAGCGATTCATAATAATAAATATGCTCCTACCGGGATTCGAACCGGGCCGCCCGCGTGCAATGCGAGCATTCTAACCACTGAACCACCGATGCTATATTGAAATTCTATGCAAAGCTGGTATTCGCAGTGCTGGTGATCTACTTGAATTTGTTCGGATAAATTTTTACTATTATTTCCATAATTTTTTTGCGCGATTAAGGGGTCTAGCTACTTTTCGAAATACAGGGTGTTGAAATTTTGAAAACTTGAATGTTTTAATTCGATAACTTTAAAATGGATGGATAAATTGATTTGACATTTGGCAGGTAGTTTTTAAATGTAAAAGGGCATATTTTGAAAGAAATTGTAGTTTGTGCAACTAGTGTGGATAAGATGACCATATCGCACGAGGACGAAGATGGAGCACGATGCCGTAGGCGGAGTGCTCAATCGTTCAAGTGCGATATGGACAATCCACACGAGTCGAGCAGCATATTTTTTCTACTACCCACTTAGGAAAAAATCTAGAAAATAAAAATTTTTATAAACTGTAATATAACTTCAAATGAAAAATTTAACAATTCAATTTTATGTTTCCACTAATTTTGTGGTAAACGTACAGTTCTTGAATGTCCAATTTGTATAATGCTACGGTTTCCTTTTTTAAATATAACTGGCCTGTTGGCTCTGCCAGTAACAAAAACTTGAGAAAAAAAAGTAGATGTTGCCAGTTGTACTCCCTCATGAAGGGTACCGTACCATTATCTATAATAATGAATATTCTGCTAAATATTTCAAACGTCTATCTGTTGTCGTTATTAATATCAAGCAGAATGATTATTTAAAAATAAAATTAACAATAAAAAAAAATTCCTCGCCGGGAATCGAACCCGGGTATAACGCGTGAGAGTCTGGTGTGCTTACTACTCAACCACCAAAGAATATGCAAATTGTTTATCTATAACGTCAGGTGTGTTACATAACTTTTGCGTAACAGGAACTAAAGTTCCTACCGTGTGTCCCGCGACACGTTCTACCTTTTTTTTATTTAGTCAATTGACAATTTGTAACAAAAGAAAATTAGGTTGTGTGTGTTTATATGTAAACAAAATAAAATATTTCTTCATCCCCTCCACTTTATTTCCGACTCAAGTCAAACTGATACCCCCTTACATCACATTCAGCATCGGTGAAGGGGGAGGAAAAATCTCAGCTCACTTCGAAGTGAGTAAATCAAAAAGAACGCGCACATTACCGATGTGAGCTGAGATTAACTGAGATCTCAGTCAAAAAGAACACACCTATATTTGAATGGATTTAATCTCTTAGTGGTCTTCCCCATTATGACACATGGCACATGACGTTGACGGAAGAATAGGCCATTTTTTTTGGACAGAAATTTAGATGGCGAGGTTTATTTAAATTTATTACGATACCAGATAACTAACGAAATGAATAAAATAGTACACTCAATTATGTTAACTTGGAAACAAATAGGTAGAGAAATAATTGAATGGCCACCGCGCTCACCTGACCTATCTCATTTAGATTTCTTCTTTTGGGATTACTTTAAATCGAAAGTTAGGCTAAGCAATTCAGTATTTGATATAAAAGTAAAAAGTGCAAACTTAAAATATCTCATCTCGTGGTTATAAATAAAGATTTACCCTGTATAGATCCTACAATATGATTAAAAATAAAACTACAACAGTATACAGAATAAAAACTCGTAATTTTATTGCTCCACTGCCTCGCGTCTGAAAACTAACCGTTTTTTTCTCAAAGATTATTATCTTTTCATCTTCAGACTAACTATAAAAGTAATTCGGTCCAAGATTCCTAGCCTTTGATACGCTAGACGCAATTATTTTGATGAACGGTTCGATTCAGTGATTCAATTAATTGTATCATCCATTTAATTAGCGACTAGTAAGTATATAAAGTAGAAATCAGCGATTTGCTTTCTACGATCGAACGTACAAGTTCTTGCTTGGAATATACCACGGCCAACGTACTCGATTAACTTTTATTTTTTATTTTCTAACCACGTGAAAATAAAATTACCGGCGACCATGATTATAGGGAGATAACATTGAATAATATTAAACGTCAATAACTTTTACTTTTCAAGTCTTAATGATGTGTTATGGAGTTGTGTGAAAACAATTTAGCTTTATTGTAGTTTTTATTTTATCTTTCTTCTTTTTTTCAATTATATTTACCGTGTGTACAAATTATTTAAAGACTGGACCGCTACAGGGCGTAGTTGACTATAAATAGACCAATTCTATAAAATTTACTCACATTCTCTAAAAAATTCTGCTTATATGATATAGTCAAAAGCTCTCTTATCATGCGGTTTCAAATGTCACTAACCGTATGTATCAAATCAGAAGACACAGAGGTTACCAAAATGTGAGGATGCAAAATACCGGAAAATTACTTCTTATTATTCATATTGTCACTTTGAATTGTCAAAGTGACATAACTGACATTTAAATAAAAACTTCGCTGGTGAAAGGCTTTTTGGAATCGCTGAAAACTAAATACATATCGTTTTTCCTCCCGTCAAAATTGCATAAGTCTGTCTTATTCATCTTACGGATTTTATTTGGAAGTTATGATTAAAGGCAATAAAAGAAAACAAAAACTGTGAGTATGTCTTTGTTGAATCGTATGACCCGCATGATAAGACTGCATTTGACTATATTAAAGATTTTCAAAATAAAGCTAGAGTTAAAAAAATTAAAAGAAATGGATTTAAGGGTGTTTTTTCAATAGTAAAATTTTGCTGTTTAAATTTTTTTATTCAAATACCTTCTCTAAGGCAAACATCTTCTTTTGTTATAAAATTCCCTTCCCCAAGCTTTCGCCTATGCCTCAGCCTCAGAAAGTTTCTAGACCACATCATTTCCCCTGTCGCTATATGCTCTTGTAGAGTCTTCAGGCAGTCCCAAACATCTGCTATACAACCGAGAGCTATTTTTATTGGTACACCCGGTAAAAAATATAAGTGTTACCAATGGAAAAAATGACGATATTTTGTTTAGGTAAAAAACAGGAATGCACATGATGTCGTTGCTTTTTCCTATTTTATACTCAAATTACGGATGTTAACTCAGGTGTATCGCCCTATACATCCTTTTTCAATCGGACAACATCCTGTGTGTGCTACCTTACTTACGGCAAGTGTATATCAAACTCATTGTTTATTGCAAGAGCGTAACATAATAGTTTATCTAGCGGTCTATCGTATCAAGATAATGAAATACAGCGTTGCCGATTTTTGGAATATTACAAAGAATATGTCCATTTTGGTTCATTAATTCATGAACCTAAACTTTCCGTGATCCAGTCTTGTGTCTAGACGAGAGTATCTCAGTGTGTTTTTCCGTTGCGAGGTTTTCAATTTTTAAATGTGCAAACTCTAATCATGTTATGATTAGGCTGGGTGACGCTAGTCTATGCCATAAATATGTGTTTTTTCAAGCTAAAAAAGACCCCTAATAATATAATAAAATGACAACAGAACAACAATGAGAACTAATAATAATGGCAATTAGATTCATGCTTCAACTTTTGCAGCAACAAATGCACTAGTTTTGTTTTCAAATCTTCTGTGTTGCATTTTTAATATTTTCTTGCCTAATTGTTTTGGTGACTTTTCGAAGTCTTCATTATTGACTTGATGTATGAATATGGCTAACTAGAAGTATCCAGTTGAATCATCACAGAGAGGGCTGTAGATTTTTTCTTGAAACGTACTGATTATTTTTTTCAAGTTAAAAAAACGATGCACATATTATTTATTATCCATTTTCCAGTTTAGAACAGTATTTAGAAAAGCATTCGACAAAGAAATGAACTTAATTAAAATTAATGACCATCTTTAAATACACTCGACACATAAAACGTTGTAATAACACTGGTCGAAATGTGATGAATTCATCCATATGACTAATTTTAGTTTCAAAATAAATATTCATCAGCCAAAAAGGTAATGGGGATTTTTGGAAACGCATTTAAAAAGCGTAATTTACGGTTGAAGTTTTCATTGAATCATAAATCTTTAAGGCATCTTGAGAATAAATTAGCTTATTCGAAGGTATTGATGGATTGTATAGTAAAATTGATGTAGGGGTAATATCAATAGGATTTGAAATTAGAAAATTGGTTTGGTTTGCTCTTTGTGTACTATGACAATACTGTCTAACCCTTTAAATCCAACTCAGTCTGACTCGAACACTGACTAGAGCACCAATATCTGTGTATTTGGCTAGTACACTAAGCGGTGTGCTCAGTGCTTACCCGACTTGTACACTGTACACTGTAATAGACCTCGTATATAACACTAGAATTTTGATTTCTGATGGCTGCATTTAATGTTTTCGCTTCCCACTACGCCTCGGCAGATAACAATATTATCCTGAGGTGGGTTAAAGGGAACGACAGGAGTGAAGGTAATCGCATTGTCGATATTTCAGCCAGGGAAGCGGCTGGACTAGAAATGCTAGGACTCAGTGACACCTAGTGCCTAACTACTTCGACAATTGCGGAACTAGCAAAACGTTACACCCATAACCAATCCCTTGAGAGATGGGATTGAATCAAAGGATGCAGTCTTGTCAGGATCACCCTGGGCGACGCTGGGAAGCTGGCGCCGAAGAAATATTTGGCGTTGACCAGGAAAAACCTACGTTTAACAGTAGGATTTCTGACTGACCACTGTCAACTAAGGAAACACCTCCATGCTATGGGTCACACCTTTATGCAGGATGTGTGAACAGGAAGATGAAACTGTCAGGCATGTTTTATGCTAGTGTCCAGAGTTATCGTCAATAAGAGAGTGTGTTTTCGGTGAGTCTTGGCCTACTCCTGCCGATATGAAGGAGATATCTCCTAGTGACCTGGCCACCTTCCTGGGAAAGACAGAATGGACGATGACCTCGGGACGGTGTACAATGGGTCACATGTGGCCTAAGTGGTGTGAGCCTACACTCACTCTCCCTACTCTAGAGATACAGATTTCCTCTTTCTGTTTACGTTCCATTTATTGAATATTCTCGTCACAGAATGTATCGTTATGTCTCTGATTTGTTATAAAATAAAATATAATTTTAAAAGTTATTGATTTTTAAAGGTAATAAATCCTAAATATACTTTACAAATTCCTAACGTGGCAACATCGGTAACAAGTCTCAGTTAAAATGTAACGCGTTGGCGAATTTAAAAATGTTAAACGCGCGTTCGCGTTGAAATGCGTAACGTTACAATGTAATATGTAATTTTTCCTGTGAAAAGGTTCATTCAAGTTTTCTTCCTTCTTGTCGGTGGTCGATGAACGTAAGACCTCGTCCGTTAGTTGGATAAATAGGGGGTGGTATTGTGTGCAGCGGTGTATGTGAAAAAATGTGGTGTGTAATTACAATTATTTGATTGTTGGGATAAATAACGCTATTTCTTTGTTTTATTCATAATGTGAGTATATAAAATTAAAAAAAATATGTGGGAAATAATATTACAATTTTTTTTATCTACTTACATTAGTTGTCAATATAAGTTTTAAAAATTCTTGTCTTTACCTTACAACTATTTTTTATTCACTAGAAGTGTCAGGTGGGGACGAAAATTTTAGAAACTTGAATTATTCTTGATGATGGTAGCTGGTATGTTATCGAAACGTTTGAATAGAAATATTAAAAAATTATTGTAGTTTATTTTTCAAAAAAATTGGAAAAAAAATGTATATATTTGATGGAATATATATTTTTTAATTTTATGTAACAGACAATTTGACGACAAATGTCTAAAATTTTCAAAAAATTGAATTAGTTGAAAAATAATCTTAAATACTATTGAAAGTATCGATACATTTTCGATCCTAAATTTGTAAGGTGTAAAGTGTAATGACACTTTGTTTGAACAGTAATTTATTAAATAATTTATCCGCTTTCCATACCGGAAAGCTATCCATAAGGATACCAAAAATAGGGCTGAAAGTATTTTTTAAAAGCCCGAGCGCGAAATTCTTAACGCCACCATCTGTCACAAGTACGGTATCCGAAAAAATAAACAGTACCGATATAGAGGGTGCTGTGAAGTTGCTTATAAAATAATGTATCTGTTAAATTTGAATAAACTTTCATTATTTGACATATCTGTATCTGTAGAGTAGGGAGGGTGAGTGTGTAGGCTCACAGCACTTAGGCCACATGTGACCCATTGTACATCCTCCCGAGGAGTTGTCCTCCTAGGTCATTGTACATCCTGTCCTTCTCAGGAAGGTGGACAGGTCACTGGGAGACATCTCCTTTATATCGGCAGGTGTAGGCCAAGACTCACCGAACACACACTCTCTTATTGACGACAACTCCGGACACTCGCATAAGACATGCCTGACAGTTTCATCTTCCTGTTCACACATCCTGCATAGAGGTGTGTCCACTAGCCCCATAGTATGGAGGTGTTTACTTAGTTGACAGTGACCAGTCAGAAATCCTACTGTTAAACGTAGGTTTTTCCTGGTCATCGCCAAATATTTCTTTGGCGCCAGCTTCCGAGGGTCGCCCAGGGTGATCCTGGAAAAACTGCATCCTTTGATTCAATCCCATCTCTTAAGGGATTGAGCATGGGTGTTGCGTTTGGCTAGTTCCGCAATTGTCGAAGTCGTTAGGCCGTAGGTGTCACTGGGTCCTAGAATTTTTAGTCCAGCGGCTTCCCTGGCTAAAGAATCAGCAATGCGATTTCCTTTACTCCTGTCGTGCCCTTTAACCCACCTCAGGATAATGTTGTTATCTGCCGAGACGTCAGCTAAATCTTGGTGGCACTCTAGTACTAGCCTCGATATAACACGTTGTCTGTTCAAGGCTAATAGGGCTTGTCTACTATCAGTGCAGATTATTATGGTTTTGCCAGAAATTCCTCTTCTGGTTAGTTCTTTTGTGGCAATTGAGATACCTGCCAGTTCTGTTTGAACCACGCTGGTATTGTTTCCCATTCCCCACTTAATCTTGAGGCTCAGTGCTCTCGAGTAAACTCATTATTTGACATATTAATAATATTAAAGTTGATTTAAATATGATCCTAACAATGGAAGAAAAAGTGTTTTTGGTAGAGGATTATTTCAACTCAGTTTTTGTTAAGAATAAATCTTTAACATTATGTTAATGTCAAGATTTTTTTTAATGTTAATTGAATGGGCATTATTATTATTCAATTTCCATTAAAAACAAACCAAAAAATGAATATATGTATTAAACTTTAAAAAAATATATATTTCAATTTTACCTTGATTATATTTATTATTAATAACACAAGCCACATGTGCCGGAGTTGGAAGGATTGTCAAAAATTATTTTTAAATACGTAGACAGACGTATGCCAAGATCGCCAATCGCAATTTATGTTTATTTGTACGAAATTAAGAAAAATATTGCTGAACCAGAAAAAACAATAAATGTAATAAATTGGAGCAGTGTTAATTTTAGAATGAGTGAAAATACGCGCTTCTTTTATACAATTTTAAACCTAAATTTAATAAGCAACAGTGCACTGAGGAGCTTTCGACGTTTGTTAATGAAGCACCAATAAAATCCTTCTTATTACAGTTTTATGCAAAATAAAATCGTAGTCGTAGGTAGCTCAAATGATATTTGGTTGTTTTTTTTTTCAAAATTTTTTGATTTTATAGTCAGAAGAATCATTTAATTCATTTCTATCAATATAAGAATATCTTGGATAAACATTTCCGGATACAGTCAGGCAAATTGTAAATAGTACTTTCCGATTGTCTACTCAATATTTGGTTGACAAAGAAATAGCTTACTTTATTTCAAAACCAAATATTGCTCATACTGGTGAGAAATATTATTTCTCACGACACTTTTCCCACGCCACATACATTTATATGGAGAATCAAATAAAATCGACAAAAATTTAGTATGCTACTGTCATCTTTGAATACCTACTTAGTTGTCACAAAACTGTCAGATTATATTAGAAGTTTTTAAATTCGAAAAGGTAGTTCCAAATAACAGAGAATTCAATGAAAAGAAATGACGTTCCAGGTTTGACCATACGAAATTGTACAAATTTCACCATAATTTTGAATAAAATTATTCAACAGTTTAGAGAAAGGATACTTTAGTGTTATTTTTGTTTCACTAACCATAAAAATAAATATCAAGTTACTTTACTTGTATTCTTTAAATTTGTGCACTTGTGAGTTTGCGTCACTCGCCCTTCGGGCTCGTGCCACAAACTTCCACACTCGTGATAAAAATTAAACTTTCCCCTCTTGCTGCGCAATATACTATTATAGTGCCAGTATTGATAATGAAACCCTATCATTACTCTCATATTATAATCCATCTGTCTCAACTCTCATGTTGAATATTGTAAAGAATTTATCAAATATTTTAAATTTGAATATATAAAGAAATGATATTGTAGTGAATAGAGTGACTGTAAAAAATTAATAAAACCAGGGGTGTGATTTTCGAATTCACTTGAATATTATGCGTGTACGGTTATTTCCACATGAAGTTTTTCGTATAAGGTGCTAAATGTGTATTTTTCAACACCATTCGAATAAACTTTCGTACACGAAGAATTTAACAGCCGACAACACCGCATGATCGTATGGTCTTGTCACTTGTGACATTTGAGAAGCAAAGAATATACCTTATCTATGCAGTTCTAATAGTTCTATGCAAAGAATATACCAACTACTGTATCAAGTGTAGTGAGCCCAAACTGGCTTCCGATATTATTTATTTAGCATTTTTCCTTTATTATTGTTTGTTGTTAAAAAAAGTTCCAGTGCTGCTCTTAATAAAAAATGTGACAATATTTCTGAATATTCCTCGAAAGGTTCAATAAATGGGTTAAAGTTAAAGATCCTAGGAGGTCTATCTGCTAACTCTTCCGCTTCTTGTATAGCGTTAATGAAGTTTAAATGAATTAAATCATCAAAAACTGCCATATTATAACTGATTATAGGGTCAATTCTATAAGAAGTGGTTAAAAATTAACGGTACGCCGTTATATTTGTCAAAGCTTCTGCTATTATAAATGTTTTAATCTATACCTAGCCAAGATTATAATTCGAATTTCAACATGTATAGTATCCAATAAAGAGTTTTCCGTTAATACGTTGAACCTTAATATGCATACAGACTTGCAAAAATCGGATAGCAGATTGTCGATTGTCTTATTTTCAACTGTGCCTTAAAAATTAACATTTGCTTATAGAATTGCTCCTTATATCATTTATTATTCAAATTAATGACATACCAAACACAAATATTTTCAAATGTAGGTTATGTAATTTTACTCTTTCCGTACACGAAAACATTTATTCGAATGGAATGAACCCACACGAAACAAGCCATACGAAAGTTTTCGTATACGATTACCGTTTGAGCATGTTGAAAATTAGGTTATTTAAATTTCATACGAAAATGGCCATTTTTCGTATACGATTTACTCCCGAATGGTTTCGAAAATCGCACCCCAGATACCTAGATACAGATAATAGAGGGAAAAAAAGAAACAAGAAAAGGAAAATATGAGTATTTTTTTATTTATTTTGTAAAAAGGGATGGGATAAGTAATAAAATTGAGGATAGAAAATCCTATTTAAAATGAACAACCATGATGGTCACAGAAATAAATAAAAAATAAGAAATATTATTTAATGAAAACAATACTAACTGTCATCAGCAAATAAAAATTAAAGCTCACTATGTATACTGTATACACCCTGTATATAAAAAACAAAGAACTTGCTTTTTTTTCACCTACTTTATATATAATTTTGTAATAATGTTGTTATTTTTACCCAAATAAAAGTTTTCAGTTCAAGTTCGTGGTTTTGTAAATAAAAGTGTGTATTTTCTCATAAACAATGACAACAATATCAAAAGATGTTTATTAGCGTTGCGAAGTTTTGTAAATAATTAGAAACAAAAATCATGACTGTGTTCACTGACAATACCTGATAGTGTTTGGAAGAAGCACATTTTGTGTTGGATTTGCGGCAATGTGATTTAGAAGATATTTAATCGTCTTGGATTTTCTACAATATTTGAATGTTATGTACGTCGATACCACAGGTGAGTGACTCGCACAAAAATAATTTGTTTCCAATTTAATTATGGCTTGACTTATTTCCAATTGAGAATAATTTTTTGTAGTTTGTGGGAATCTCATTGGGATTTCAAGCTAACGGGAAAATTAGTAGTGAAGAACACAGGGTTGAGTTTAAAAAAGACCTTAATTGAATATTTAATAGTTTTCATTTACTTTAAAATGTCTAATTGAATTGAAACTTCACACAGTTATCAAGAACTTATGACAATACGGTAATTTGATAACTTTATTTCAATCTTCTGGCGAGGATAATCAGTATTAAATATTATTTTTTCTACAACTGCTATGAAAAGTGACGTGTATTTCTCATAGCTTACTTAATTTCAAAACCAAATATTGCTCATACTGGTGAGAAATATTATTTCTCACGGCACTCTGCCCACGCCACATACATTTGTATGGAGAATCAAATAAAATTGACAAAAACTTAGTATGCTACTGTCATCTTTAAATACCTACTTAGTTGTCTCAAAATTGTCAGATTATATGAGAAGTTTTTAAATTCGAAAAGGTAGTTTCAAATAACAGAGAATTTAATGAAAAGAAATTTCGGGTTTGACCATACAAAATTGTACAAATTTCACCACCAACTATAATTTTGAATAAAATTATTAACAGTTTAGAGATGGGATACTTTAGTGTTATTTTTGTTTTACTAACCATAGTTACTTTACTTGTATTCTTTAAATTTGTGCAGTTGTAGAAAAAGTATAGTGTGCAACATGTGGGGAAAGTACTTTTCTCTTTTGTTGCACCATATACTATTATCGTATTGTTAACACTACCTGCCTTATAACTCATACTTAGATTATTACAAACAATTTGCTTAAGATTTTTACGAGGGATTAATTATGTTTCTTTTTCCTTTCATCCTGTTTAAATTGACAAAAAGTAATTTGAGTTGTTGGTTTTCAAATAATTTTAAATTTCATGAGAATGATTGGCTACAGAAGCAGTGAATATTTCTGTGTCTTAAATTTTGTAGAATATCGAGAAGTATAATTAGACTAGAAAAATATTTTGCTCATCATTTTACTCTGTAAACAAACAGTGCGTGTCAAAATGTACTGATATTTTAAAACTGCTTTAATCACATTAAACTTAATATTATTATTGCATGTCAAGGTTGTAGTAGTCTGCAAATTTTTTGTACTATAGACTCATATCTTTACCCCAACTATTAACCAGAAAATGTGACGAGCTCCGTAAATAAAAGAAATGTACAACTACCGGATGCGACCGATTAGTTGTTGAAAAAGGCTTGTAAACCGAGTTAAGTGCTGAACAAAAAATTAAGTGAGCAAAGTCGTGAAATATTGAACAATTTTTTGATTTTTATGTCGATAGGGGGCTGTTCTTACCCTCTAATATGCATGTCTACCAGTTTTTTCTCAGTATAAGCGATATCAGACTTATTTTACCTGAAATAAAGACCTTCCACCCTTTTCTCCATACCTTTGGTATGTACCTTAGTCTACTGAGTACAATCATTTTTTTAATCAATGGTACAATGCTGTTTGCTTTTTGAAGATCCCATCCGGTCCCGGTGATTTATATGGTTCAAACGAATCTATGTCCCATTTAATCCAACTTTTATTTGATAAATACAAGACACGGTAAAAAAGTTTCTAGTCCAAATAGCTCATTTATCTTGTTATATGATGCTTTCAGTCGATAATTGCCTGTCAATTTAAAAATCGGTTTATGTAATTGTGAAATTTCACTCTTAATTAATAAACCACGCGTCAAAATTATCACGGCATTTCACAACATCGTTATAAATTATCAACACACTCGTATAGTTGAAACTATAATTTATCAAAAGGAGGCCCATTAAAGTTTTGACGTAACATTAAATAATGCAGAATCCGTGCGGAGCGTAAAGCTGAGCGCCGATCTTTATATTTAAAATTTGCAATCGTCGACAATTATTATCGGACAGAAATTAATTGTTTTCATTGGCTTATAGCCAGTTAGGTCATCGGGGAGGTTACAAGAAAAAATTGACGAAATTTAAGACTAATTTTCCTTATTTTTACCAATATTAAGGATAAAAAAATGGTTGGATAGTGGTAAAATAATCTAAACTCAAAGTTATCCTCTCAGTGTGGTATTCTACTTTCCCCTCTTTTGTAGGCCTACTGCTGGACGATCTGCTGATCTAACGCACTAAAGCAGACATTGAGACTGAGTCATCCTAACTAGAAGCAGCTCTAAACTTGTTATCTCCACTGTAACTCGAAACTCTAGACATTCAAACCCACTAAAACTGTAATTGTACTTTTCAAGAACTTGTGCTATATGATCACAGCATTCTATTTGTGGGGGATGCAAAACACTTAACTGTAACTACCATTTTTTTTTAAGAAGCCGTCCCTTCTCCAGCATCACCTCAGCCTCCTGGGATTATTGTGGATCCTCCTAGTGTTCTAACTACAGTCTATTCAGCCTATACGTTCCCTGTATTAGCTCATACAGGTTCTTTGCTATTTGGTTGTAGAAGTCTTCTGGAGTCATTTGGGGTCTACCATACAGTTTCTGCCTCCTATATGGTCCAACGTCTCGCAGATGCTTAATATATGCAGAGCTGTTTCGGTGTCCTTTTTGCATCTTCTGCATGTAAGGTGTCCGTTATACAGCTCTATTTGGTTCAGGTGCTCCTTTGTGGGAAAGTGTCCCGTAAGTAGCTCCGTTATGGTGCTTAGTTTGCTCCTGCTGTTCCAGCACACTATTTATTAGCTAATTTCCATAGCCCTATTTTGACGTACGCTACTTCTGTTCCAGAATCCCTTTTGCTTATCTACTTTAGTGATATCTAAGTTGTATCATTTAAAATGAGAAATCCCTTGAAGTAAAATAAAATTATATGTTTTTTGAAGGAAAAAAATGTAATTAACTTTGATGTATATCGTTTTGTAGCAATAACCCTGTGTCGCCAATAGAAATAAATTTTCCACAACTGTTTTAACTTTTCTTCGGTTATTTAGAAAAAAAATGCTCAACGGCAAACACAAACCAGATCAAATTTTAAAACCTCCGGTGTTTAGAACAGCCTATATTTCAAATGTTATTACTTTACATTTATAGCTCAGTTTCCAGTTTACGAATTTCCATTATAAAAAACCCTTAAAAACCGTCGGAAATTGAAATTTATATTTTCAAAATATCCATGCGTCATACACTTATGTTTATATATCCATTACGCAATAAAATCTCTAATGAAGTCCGTTATTTTTAGATCATTAAACTAGAGCCAAGTTCACAGGTTTTTATTTATTTTTTTATTTTTTTTATTTGACAAGTTTAGTAACCAGAAGCCAAAGTTTGATCTGAATTTAGTGCGTATAGTTTATCTAAAGTCAGTGAAGAATAAAGGAAATAAAGAACCGTTTGTTTAAAATAAATATTAACTGATCTTTGCAGTTTTGTATTGCAATAATAATAAATTATTATGCTTTTCCAAAACCACTCGGCATCATCTAGATTAATTTATGACTTATTGTGAACGTTTTGCGTAACAGTTTACCAAAAAAAAAACAAGAAAGAAATCACTTGACTAATTAATCTGGTGCAGGTGATTGATGGTACCAAAACAGAAAAGCGAGTGGAGAAATAGACTTGGATGACTAATTCGAGAGCTTCTAAGTCTAATTTTACCGATATGACTCGTACGGTTACTGTTTTTTTCGAACAAAAATAAAGTGTCACTACTACCAGCGACCACTGCTTTATTGGGAGAATAAAATAGGAAGTTTAGAATTTTAGGACAGTTTTTAAATGAATTTATCTACAATTGTCATGTAACGGGTACGATTTGACACTATTGTCAGTGTCATAATGACGTATATTACCGCACTAGTGCGTTTTTGATTACATTACCACACTAGTGCGATAATAAGAATCTAGAAACATAATAATACCAGAATTAAATATTTCAAATAACACTGGAAGCTGCATTTTCAATTTCCGAAAGGAGATTGTCTTCGCTTGAACTCATTTTCATAGATTTTTGTTCATTCAACTTTGACAATTTGATGACATAACTAATTTATTATATTTCCACAGCCTTGTTTGTCTTTGTTGGTATGGTCACAAAATATGATACACAGTACCTTATGTTTGCAGTCAATATTATTAAAAATACGTTGGATTGAATTTTTTAATTCTATAATAAAGGTATTGTTAATAATACTAATAAACAGTTGTAGATAAAATTTTGTACGTAACACGTGTGATAGGAATTATTAATGCACTTATGTGATTACACGACTCGGCCTACGGCCTAGTCTTGCAAACTTCACATTCGTGCGTTAATAATGTCCATATCCCACTAATTACGTAAATAACTAATACACGAAAAAAATGTTGATCATGATATTTTGTGACTATGAAGCATCTAAAAACCAATTGAAGAATATTATACAAGGGACGGCAGCTGGACACGATTGTCGTTACCTTTTAAATTAGGAAACCGCAAAAAAAATTATTTTCTATAAAAATTATTAACTATAAAAATTTGATGTATTTCTCTTTGAGTCCTTAAATAATCGAAACAAACTTTGAGTATTGACGGCTGATGCGGCCACCGATATCCACACTGTTAAAAAAAAGGTAGTACGTGTAGTGCGGGACACACGGTAGGAACTTAGTTCCTTTTAAGCAAAAGTTATGTAATACATCTGACGTTATAGATAAACAATTTGCATATTCTTTGGTGGTTGAGTAGTAAGCACACCAGACTCTCACGCGGTAGACCCGGGTTCGATTCCCCGCGAGGAATTTTTTTTTATTGTTAATTTTATTTTTAAATAATCATTCTGCTTGATATTAATAACGACAACAGGTAGACGTTTGAAATATTTAGCAGAATATTCATTATTATAGATAATGGTACGGTACCCTTCATGAGGGAGTCCGACTGGCAACATCTACTTATAACAGCATCGTATATTTAAAAAAGGAAACCGTAGCATTATACAAATTGGACATTCAAGAACTGTACGTTTACCACAAAATTATTGGAAACATAAAATTGAATTGTTAAATTTTTAATTTGAAGTTATATTATAGTTTATAGAAATTTTTATTTTCTAGATTTTTTCCTAAGTGGGTTGTAGAAAAAACATGCTGCTCGACTCGTGTGGATTGTCCATATCGCACTTGAACGATTGAGCACTCCGCCTATGGCGTCGTGCTTCATCTTCGTCCGCGTGCGATATGGCCATCATATCCACACTAGTTGCACAAACTACAATTTCTTTCAAAATATGCCCTTTTACATTTAAAAACTACCTGTCAAATCAATTTATCCATCCATTTTAAAGTTATCGAATTAAAACATTCAAGTTTTCAAAATTTCAACACCCTGTATTTCGAAAAGTAGCTAGACCCCTTAATCGCGCAAAAAAAATTATGGAAATAATAGTAAAAATTTATCCGAACAAATTCAAGTAGATCACTAGCACTGCGAATACCAGCTTTGCATAGAATTTCAATATAGCATCGGTGGTTCAGTGGTTCAGTGGTTAGAATGCTCGCATTGCACGCGGGCGGCCCGGGTTCGAATCCCGGCAGGAGCATATTATTATGAATCGCTGCTTCGTAAACGAGAGAGAGACTAAGGAGGCACAAGCACGCAAGCAAGGCACATAACGAAGCAACGTAACATAACATAGCGTAACGTAACGCGTAACGGTCAGATCTTTTGCGTCGCGACCCCTGGTCGCTCAAACATAACCTGGCGTAAAGAACTAAAGTTCCAAAAATAATTAAATATTAAACTTCACAAAAAATATTTTAGATACTAAACGCGTTATAGAAATTTAATATAACTTATTCTTAGTTATCTAGTAATCAAAACAAACATTTTGTAACCACGGCTGCTCCATTCGCTGACATCTACACTGTTGAAAAAAATAATAAAATATTCAATTTCATAAAAAATCTTTTATATTGTATACGCATCATAGGAATTTGGTAAACAAATTTTTTAGTGCTCTAATAATCGAAAAAACACTTTTTTGTATTAAGAGCTGCTGATGCCACCGATATCTACACTGTTAAAAAAATTAATAAACATCAAATTTCTCAAAAAATATTTAAGATTCAATACGCATTGAAGAAATTTGATAAAACTTAGTCTGAGCTATCTAATAATCAAAACAAACTTTCCGTAATACCGTCTGCTGAAGCCGTCGACATCTACACTGTTAAAACAAAACATGAGATCATAAAATATTAATCCAAAATAGAAATTAAAGAAAACCCTGAGGCGTGCTTTAAATTGGTCAAAAATATATTTATAATTAAATTTATTGGAACTTTAGTTCTTTACGCCAGGGTATGTTTGAGCGACCAGGGGTCGCGACGCAAAACATCTGACCGTTACGCGTTACGTTACGCTGCGTTATGTTACATTGCTTCGTTATGTGCCTTGCTTTTGCGTGCTTGTGCCTCCTTAGTCTCTCTCTCTCGTTTACGAAGCAGCGATTCATAATAATAAATATTCTCCTGCCCGGATTCGAACCCGGGCCGCCCGCGTGCAATGCGAGCATTCTAACCACTGAACCACCGATACTATATTGAAATTCTATGCAAAGCTGGTATTCGCAGTGCTAGTGATCTACTTGAATTTGTTCGGATAAATTTTTACTATTATTTCCATAATTTTTTTGCGCGATTAATGGGTCTAGCTACTTTTCGAAATACAGGGTGTTGAAATTTTGAAAACTTGAATGTTTTGATTCGATAACTTTAAAATGGATGGATAAATTGATTTGACATTTGGCAGGTAGTTTTTAAATGTAAAAGGGCATATTTTGAAAGAAATTGTAGTTTGTGCAACTAATGTGGATATGATGGCCATATCGCACGAGGACGAAGATGAAGCACGACGCCGTAGGCGGAGTGCTCAATCGTTCAAGTGCGATATGGACAATCCACACGAGTCGAGCAGCATATTTTTTCTACAACCCACTTAGGAAAAAATCTAGAAAATAAAAATTTCTATAAACTGTAATATAACTTCAAATTAAAAATTTAACAATTCAATTTTATGTTTCCACTAATTTTGTGGTAAACGAATGTCCAATTTGTATAATGCTACGGTTTCCTTTTTTAAATATACGATGCTGTTATAAGTAGATATAATAATGAATATTCTGCTAAATATTTCAAACGTCGTTATTAATATCAAGCAGAATGATTATTTAAAAATAAAATTAACAATAAAAAAATTCCTCGCGGGGAATCGAACCCAGGTCTACCGCGTGAGAGTCTGGTGTGCTTACTACTCAACCACCAAAGAATATGCGAATTGTTTATCTATAACGTCAGATGTATTACATAACTTTTGCTTAAAAGGATTAAAGTTCCTACCGTGTGTCCCGCGACACGTTCTACCTTTTTATCTGTTTTTTTGGAATACATCGATTTTTCAGGAGTTAAGACTTTTTAAAATTGTCCTTTACTTTGTTTCTAACCAATATTACTCTGTTAGTCTTCATGATATCAAAAGATACCAAGATATCATTATTATTTTGGATTTTTTGTTGCTCTACCTTTTGCCGTTTTTCCAAAATTTATAAATGACACTTTGATGATTTTCTTGGGGGTAATAACCCTAGCGCATTTAATTTTTCCACAGGAAAAATTAGATGCACGAGGGATATTTGGTAAGATTATTTCCTGAGTTAAATAAACATTCTATTTTAATACATTTTTTTATTAAAATAATAAGAACAATCATTGATAAGAACAATATAACTTTGAAGCTAGAAAAGGTAATTACTTCAAACTCATTTTAAATTACAATTAATATAAAAATAACAATTATTGTAGGTTACAGGAGAATTGTTAGTCATATCGGTTGAATTGTTTTTAATTATGTTTGTAGTAGCACGTACTTGCATGAAATTTTTTCCATTTTTTTCCGGAAAAACTGCTGACAGCTAAGTTGACAATTGTTGATTAATTTTTCCACTTTATAGTAGTTTACCTAACTAGTGCGGAAAGTGATACTTTTCCGCACGCTTTAGCGAGTTCGGCCAGCAATCGCGTGTGGAAAAGTCACTTTACGCACGTGTTGGGTACATTATTTTTTCTACTAACATGCGGAAAAAAACCCAAAAGGTTAACATAGAGAAACATTTCATATTAAATACATATCAACAAATTAATTATTATTATTTAACATTCATTTGATGAGGCTTATACCAGGGCCATTAAAAAATTATCTGCACTAGTGCGGAAAAGTGACTCTTTCCGCACTAAAATGAGTGCGGAAAAGCGGACTTTTCCGCACGCTAGTAGAAAAAATTTATATTTGACACACCAATTCTTGATTGGTCAAAATTAATAGAAAGGAAATAATCTGGGAAATATCTCCACTATAATTTAGAAACTTATATGAAAAATTCTAAACCTTTTTCAAAATTTGCATAAATAAAGATACATTTTCTTGTACTAAGAAATCGAGGTTCTATGAAAACTTCTACAGCGTCCAGTTTATCAAACAAACAATATCCTCTGGGTGTAAATTGTGTTTAATTAGCTAAGCGAAACTGTAATAATGGGCCGTATTACTTTATTTTATGTAGCGTAGGCGTGAGAATTTGTAAATATTCAACAGTAAATTTTGCATGTCTCGATGAGGTCCGGCCAAAATTAGAAATTAACCGTTACGAAGAAACTATACATCTAAAAATTATTTTTATCGATATTTATATTATTTCATCATAGACAACATTTGGGGAACTGTACGAGGGTTGTATTTTATATTTTGCATATAGAGCTAGAAAAAATCATACTTTTCATAACATTTGTACCATTTAATAGAGTACCTACTATCTACTTACCACCGTCCGCCACCCGTCGCCTGTCAGTTGCATTGCTATAAACGGGATAACAACAAATTATGCTTTTATT
>CAJUYI010000535.1:26274-36494 GCA_910591695.1 Galerucella pusilla | reverse complement strand
TCCCAGCCTTGTTGAAGCAAAGCCGGGAAGATTTGGTCTTTCCCCGGTCTGAATGACCGTATCGCCCAAGTACTCCGCTCGTGTGTGACTATTTCTTTTGCTAGAAGATAGTCCTTTTTACATGGTCGCTGTATACCTTCATATCCCATGTCAGGACACTCCCGCTCGATTCCTTCACAACCGGGGAAGTGTGTCTCCAGTAGATGCTGCAAGGTATCCACCGGGGTTTCGGTGAAAACACCCGGTGCGGCTTCCATGCAGCCTAGAGCGCTGTCCGGTGATTTCGTTAAGATCCGGCGCAGCCTTGACATTTGAGGTACCGAGACGATATCCTCACAGAAGGCCCGCCAGGCATCTCTTCGAGCCAACCTGACCGCACTCTTGTACTCATTTCGTTTCTGGCGGTATTGCTCCCAATCCAGATCCGACTTTGTCTTCCTAGCCCTATTAAATAGGCGCCGGGTATGTTGCCGTAGCGAATCCAAAGACTTGTTCCACCATTTGTGGCCCTTACCCTCCTTCCTCGTTTTTTCGGCGCAGTTTTCCTCATAAGACGAGACAATAATCGAGCCCAGCTCCGCTATGGCCCAATCGATCTCATCATTGTTGCTAAAGTTCCTAGGGAAACCGCCAAGCCTCCTTGCGAGATCCAGTTTATACCGTTCCCAGTTGGTAGTCTTGGGGTCCCTATACTTGATTGATTGTTCCTCAACAGCAACCCTGTAACTGAAACAAATGTAACTGTGATCCGACAATGACGGATCATCATTAACATGCCAGTCCTTCACCATACTTACAACGGTACTTGACGCAAGCGTCACATCCAGGACTTCAGCCCTAATCCTATTTCGGAATGTTGGTTTCGTCCCTCGGTTGAGTAGTTGCAAGTCAGTGGTACCTAGATAGTCAAGCAAAGCCACTCCCCTGCTATTGACGCCTGTGCTGCCCCACATAGTGTGGTGCGCATTGGCATCACAGCCAATAAGAAGTGGCAGGTTCCTGACCATGCAGTATTCCACCGCCTTGCGAAACTCCTCAGTAGGAGTTGTTTAGAATGTTTTTGTTATGTTAGATTTTAAAATTTAAATTTTTAATCCTATGTTTAATATTATTGTTATTTAATTTAACTGTAGGTACAATGTAAGTATATTTGATTGATGTGTGTAATCACTTATAAACTATTTGATTTGCAAAAATTGGGTCAGTTACTCCAACACAGCTCTTTGTCTATAGTTGAAATCTATATGTCGGCGTCAATTAGTGAAATCCGTCATTCTCTGAAATGCCTAGTTATTTCACGTATTGCCGGCAAACAGCGTAATTGTACATTCGGTACACCGTTTTCCTAATAGTTTCAGGCATTCCCTGTAATGTCGGATTTACGTTAGTCAAACGCCGTAATTTTCCGTTTTCAGCCGTAACTCTGTTTGCCGGGTTTAGTCAAACGTTGTAATTGTTGTTAACATCTGTGTAGTGATGTTTTCGTGAAACTGAAATGTCGAAGCATTCAGAATTGTTTTATAAGAAGTTAGATCACTATTACTCCAATCTAAGCAAGAAAAAACCTTGGAATATTGCAGAATTGACGGAGGTAAGTAAATTTTTTAGGATTTCAAACTTCTGCAACCTACAATATCACTTCAAATTCGTACACTGTTGCCACATTTAACACGGTTTTATAATTCATTTGCTTGGTGAAAGAGTGATTTTATTGTGGGACTTTTTATTGATTTTTGAGCATGTAGATTTTAATGATAAAACTGGTATAATATTTTACTTTTTTTCTCTTAGGTTGCCACAGAAATTCTGCGGGCTAAGCAAACGCCTGGAAAAAAAAACGAGTAGACAGTATCACCTTTTATCTTTATATGACGTGTTGGAAGTGGGAGAAGAAAAAATTGTTATTAAAAAGGACAAACATGATGAAGGAAAGTATGTTTTCTTGGTTCCTTATGAAAAAATATTTAATGTTGTTTATGAAGCACACATTAATGTTGGTCATGGCGGTCGAGATAAAATTATGCACAACTTAAAAACAAAATATGACGTCGGAAGATATGCAATAGAAAAATTGCTCGAAACATGTGAAGTTTGCCAAAAGAAAAAGAGTAAGTCTCATGCAAATCTGACCATAAAACCCATTATTTCAACAAACCTTAACTCCAAAGGACAAGTGGACCTTATGGATTTTCAATCCTGCCCAGACAATGAGTACCGTTGGCTGCTTAATTCTCAAGATCACCTAACAAAATTTTTATTTTTACGTCCTCTTAAAACAAAAACTGCGAATGAGGTAGCAAATGAATTGTTCAAAATATTTTTGGAAATTGGTGCACCTAGTTTACTCCAAAGCGACAATGGTCGAGAGTTCACGGCATCTGTGATATCGGAAATGGTGAAAATTTGGCCATCTTTAAAAATTCTCCATGGTCGACCAAGGCATCCGCAATCACAGGGAAGCATAGAGAGAAGCAACCAAGATGTAGAAAATATGCTTAGAGCATGGATGTATGACCATAGTTCAAAAAACTGGTCACTGGGCTGTTATTTCGTACAGTTTCAGAAAAATAGTTCCTACCACAAAGTAATTGGACGTTCACCATATAAAGCACTATTTGGAGTTGATCCTAAAGCTGGATTTTCTCCTATGAATCTACCTAGAGATTTATTGGACAACGTGGAAAATGAAGATGACTTGCGTATGTTACGAGATGAACATATGGAAAATGAAAACCTGCAAGAAGAGCCACAGTCTAATGAAATAGATATTATTTTGTTTCGTTCTTATTTGTTCGTTCTGTTATTTTTTTTATGGTATGTATACTTTAGTTAGGCGAATTTAATCTCAGAATCATATTTTATTTTTTGTATTTGTCCAAACCATTCTCCTAATATAATTACATAATATTGATAATAAATGAGTTTATGTTTGAAATTTAATACTTAATACCTTTTCATGCACTACTGGCAACACTGTCTAATTACAATTATTGACTAAAGCCGGCAAAAAGAGTAACAGTAAGAGACAATTAAATATATTCACTTTTACATCAATAAACACTTAATGTAATTGATAAATTTCCTTCAATATGTACATATATAAAAAAAATTCATTCCAATCCTTTCAGTTTTATTCCATATATAGCCAAACCGTCGGTAGCAGCAAAATTAAAAAAAAATATAAATAAAACTCTCCAGAGTTTGTGTAGTTGCTCAGTTCTTCTTATAATTTTTGATAAATTAAATTATTATAAACTTCCTGATCTTCTAACAATTCCTGTTGCTAGATGTAGATCTGTTGTAGTTGATGCTGTTTGTTTGAGAGGTACTGCAGCATGAGTTTGTCATTTGATGTTCATTAGTGATATTTGTGCTGTTATGGAAATAAATAGTGGGAAATATCTTGAGCTCATTTTCACTTACTCTTCAAAATGAGTGTGACAAATATAATAATTTGCTTTCAATGCTAAGGTTATCATGAAATTATTTCACGTACTCTTGGCAAGAAAAAATACAGAGATAGCGGTGTATATTTTCACCGAATTACTATTCGGTGACAATTTTTCACAATACTCGTTTTTACCATTAATTGTTAATTTAGATTCAACTTTTATAAAATAAACATAAACACGTGATAAACACTATATAGACGGAGATTTTGTTAGGTTAACTTGGGCGGCATACTTCACTCTGTCCTCAGGCCAATTTGCTACTCTCGCGCCATCTACTATTGGATGCTTTTCGCGGACACTTTTTCGACATTTTTCCTATATAAGTTTGTGCTCCTTATATCTAGTCTCCATGGTATGACTGTTTCATTTGGATAGCAATACTCGAATAAGTGAGGGACACACTCGAGCGCGCTCGATTTGTGATGTCTTTTGGCATAACATAAAAATAAAACGGAGAATTAAATTAATTGAAATTGTTAATTATAAAATAATTCAATGTAATTATTTCAATTTTAAAAACAATACAGTTAGTTATTGTTTTATAGTTGTCGAATAGTAAATAGACACGTAAGGTCATGAACGTGACAGTAAGAGATCTTAGACTGTCACGTAAACGGATAGTTGACCTAGAGCAGATGTATATATGCTGATGAAGTATACAAGTGGGTATTCACATCAATAGGTTCACATCAATAGATTCACATTTAATGCAGCTCATTGTCAATTATTTATGTTATATTTCATTTATATTATTTAATTAATATGACAGGCTTAAGCACAGCTCTTGTCAGAAATAGTATAATTAATTAAGTTATATAATAAACATAATCCCAGTGAGTCATGTAGTTTTCATACGACTATTTGAGCCGCTCTTCCAATGGAACCGGACTGCCACCAGCTCATGTGAAATCCAAACACATAGGCGACTCTGCCATCTATGATAACACCCTTTTCCTTCGAATAATTTAGGATCATAGAGTTCGGTTGAAGGTCCTGGTAGTAGTTGTGCTTAAATATTACATTACATATTGTTAACTTTTTGGGTAAAATTGGTAAAGAAACACGTTTTTTAACTGAGCTAGAAAAATGAAAAAACTTTTATTGCCACGTTCTACATAAAAGCACAGATGATAACTTTTCAACATAGATCGCCACGCCACGTTACATCAACTAAAAATCAGCCTGTTCGATATAGATTACGGGGTACATATAAACAGTATAAGAGCAAGGGTCATACAAATAGTAATCATTTATCACATATTTTTACATATTTTTACCACCGCAACCGTTTTCCATATTAAGTAACGAGGATAAAAATACTACATACTAGGTACTTGGAAAGAAATGTGCATGGCATTCGATACTCTTCAGGAGATGTAGAATATTTTAAAGTAAATGAAATATTGGAAAACAAGTTATTCTATGCGATAACACCCCGTGGAACTGGAAACTTTGCTCAAGATCCGAACCCCTGCCACGCCTCTGGACTATGTTCGTGTACCGAACGAAATGTACAACGTCTCCGTCACTGGTTCTCTAATGTTGTATTACCATTATAATTATTTTAAATAAATTTTTATAGAAAAATGGATTTTTATTAAAACACTTTGTATATTCATCGACAATGGGCTCATTTAAATATTTTTTTTTATTTTACCATTAGGAAAAGCACATCATTTGGAGGCTCTGTGCAAAAAATTAGACGTCAGCGAGACTCCTAAGTCGCCTAAAAAAAATTATAAACATTAAACAGCGCTCCTCTCCGAATTTCAGGCGTGACATCATCAAATATGAAATCTCTCGTTCAGAGATCGGATACCGCGTCGATCGGTTTTCGGTTAGATGAATACTTAGCTAGTAACAGTACTTTGCTTCATTATTTTTTATTATACGTTTTAGCAAACTCTAAACAGTGTTATGTTTGTTAAATAAGAACGTTTAGAAATAATTTAAACTATTCGAAACAATGGACCATAACCAGAGTAAAAAAAGCTATAAATATTGTACGGTTCCAGAATGTAAAAGTACTACGATTAAAACATCTAACAAAACATTTATTTCTATTAATAAGGATGCAAAAAATGGAATAGCAGAAAAGCATAAAAAGACTCAAAGCATTCACTGATAAGTCAACATACTTTGTTTGTGTATTTTTAGGATTTCATTTTTCTTCAATTAGAATCGTTATAAATTGCCTTATAAAATACGTTGTGAATCCATATTGAGAGGGTTATTGAAAATCACACGCTTGTATTAATCTAAATTTATAAAAAAGTAGATAATATTGTTCTTATAGCTTGGGGTGTTATTAATGTTCAAAAATATTTAATAAAATAATGGGTCACTTCTTCACAAATTAAATTTTATTAAATACTGCTTTTTTCCAAAAAACAGGTAATCTTTTTCAGTAGATCATCAACAAAACTGGCGTATATTATATGTCTTAAGAGAAATTATTTTATTTGATTCAAAGTCCGGATCAGCTCTAACAAATATCGCTTTTTTTTACCAGTGAGGTACATGTGCATTTGAATCTGATGTAAACATTTGGAACCAATATTACCCGCTTCATCAAAATAAGTTTTTCTTGTTCTTTTCAACTTTGGTGATTTAATTTCCATTACAAATTCATTATAAATAGCATTTGGAGGAGCTCCTTTAATTGGGCAGTCTGCAGTTAAAAAAATTGCAATTTTTTACTGAGTAACCTGTAGTGTTATCTCCGTAACTTTGTCCACCAGACCAGGAATAACATAAAACATCTGGAATCACCCTGTATATCGTTTGAGAGATCATGTATTTATGAAAATATTGACATTTTTAATCATTCTGGCCGGAAAACAGCCAAAAACGATGTGTCACATAGTATAAAATTATAATTCAATAAACTCGTGTTTTTCATTAAAAATAGTATATTGTTTTATTAGGAGTATAAGTATAACTTTTTGTGGCGAGTCTGAATGTTTGATGGCCGAACGTTAGTGAGTCCGACAATTTCAGACGAGCCACAAAAAGTGCTTTTGCTCCGAATGAAACATGCTATTTTTTCCGCAAACGGCATCCACACTATAGAACTAATTAATATTTAAATAAAAATTCAAAACAATTGCAACGCAGTTGATAAATTCAGAGAATAATAATTATAAAACTGCGCACTACATTTCCGTGGTTACTGGTTTTGTGATTGCCAAGTCAAAAACAAATTTGACAGTTCAATAATATTTTATAATGTCAGAAATATTGTAAGTGATTTAAAGCAACAATTGGACTGTGCATTTTTGGTAAGTACTTGAGCATCAAAATTTCTTTTGTTGTTGTAAAGTGTACTGAAATTTTCTTTTAGATTATATTATGTCGGATTCAGAACCCAACTGTACACCGCCCGACGTTGTTGACATTGCTAAGGCAGCTACGAATGATTTAATTCCAACTAAGTCAAGTAGAGTTTATAATCATGCTTACGAAAGATTTCTCACATGGTGCAATGATAAAAACATTTCAAACTATTCGGAAAATGTGCTACTAGCTTATTTTTTTGAAATGACAACTAAATTAAAAATGAAGAGTTCAACAATGTGGTCTCAGTATTCCATGATAAAATCATTACTGAATATTAAACATTGATTAGATATTAGCAAATATATGAAACTACGTGCTTATCTGAAGAAGCAGAATGAAATGTATACTCCCAAAAAGTCAAAGGTATTCACAAAAGACCAGTTTGAAGATTTTTTAAATAATGCACCTAATGAGCAATATCTAGGAATTAAGGTAAGTTATAATATTCTAACCTGCATAAATACAATCAAGTTTTTAAATACATACTACTTTTAGGTTGTTCTAATAATGGGCGTATCTGGAGCATGTAGATGCGATGAAATGGTGAACATGACAATAGACGATATAAAAGATTTAGGATCTGTTATTCATATAAAGATTCCTGATAGTAAATCTAAAAAGCCACGATCGTTCACAATTATTGGAGAAAAATATATAAATCTTTACAGAAAATATACTTTTTTACGTCCACAAGCTATGGAAAGCCGACGCTTTTTTTTGAAATTTCAAAAGGGTTAATGTTATCGCATGGTCATGGGAATTCATACAATTAGTAACGTACCCAAAACAGTAGCAACTTATTTAAAACTACCGAATTCAAAAGATTACACCGGCCATGGGTTAAGAAGAACTTCAGCTACTTTGCTTGTGGCTGGAGGAGCTGATATTACTTGTTTGAAACGGCATGGAGGTTGGAGGTCGAGCACTGTCGCTGAAGGATACATTGAAGACTCTTTATCTAATAAAAAACAAACTGCAGAAAAAATCTTGATGTCGAATTCTTCTTCACAGTACCTGAATGCAGCTTCTCATGAGCGAAATTATGTCGACGTTGATGTAACAGAAGCAACAACAAGTAAGGAGTCACGGGAAATTTTGTCTATGAACTCTTTCAACTCTGCACAAAATTCGCTTGAATTGGAAGTGAATAAATCAGGTAGTGCATTAAATATGTGCGGTGCAACCTTAAATAGCTGTAATTTTACTATTAATAATTATTATCGTTAATAAAGTTTAAAAGTTCAACTAATAATTATTTTCCATGTTAAAATTTCTACTTTTTTGTACGGCCGTCAGCGTACAAAAAAGTACTTTGTCCACGACCTCCTAATAATAAGTCAATATTTTACTTCCTAACTAAAGGTATATGGTACCCATATATCAACTGTCGTGAATTATGATTCATAATACACTGTAGTGTATTATGGTTCATAATTCACGACTAGAGATGGGGGTACAATATGGAATAAACTATTAAATCTGTGTATTTTGTTCAGGAAATTTGTTTCTGACATATATCGTATCTATAAAATATTGGGCGGAGTAGAATTCGATGAGACCTCTGGCGGAGAAAATTGTAACTAACGGCAACGAGTAAAATAATTCGTTTTGCATTGTTTTTGTATTATATTCATGTCAACGTAATTACCGTGAATTCGTACTTTATTTGTTTAATTTTGTGTCAGTGACAAGTTTAAAACTGTGTTTTTCTATTTAACTCAACTCTCATCATTTCTGAGGTAATATTCTTATATAATCAGAGATATTATGGAAGAGGTTATGTTATTCTATTTTTTGTTTTCATTGCAGATCAAAGAGAAAATAAGTCGGTACCTATGAAAGATTAAAAATATTACTCAATAGAAACCTACCTTCCCTGCAACTTTTGTAGATATAATTGTATCAAAAATAAAATAAAAACACGAAATCAGGTCTAAAACTAAACAGTTAATTGAACGCTTGTTATAAAGATTTCACTCAAAAACGCTTTAAAAAGAATCAATTTGGTTTTGACAATTTCATATTTTATTTTTTTTTTTGACAATCTGACATTACATTATTAAAATCTAGGAAACGATACTAAACATTAATAGTTAACAACTAAACACCTACACTTGATACAATTCGGAACATTCTCCCACCTTGTAAATTTCCCATTTTATATTGAAAATTACAACAATTATATACATAGTGTAACGAGTTATTTTTTTTTTAACGATTTGAGGTTTTTCTTTTAAGTTTTTCATTTTTCTTAGTTTACTATTTGGTTTTAAATAACTCGTTACTAACTTTCCGATTCCCTTTTGTTACCGAATTTTAATTTTTCATTTTATTACCGTTATATTATAGTTATAGTATTTTTTATATTAGTCCGGAGGTACGTAAATTTATATTGAATCAAAAAATTTAATCATTTCCGAAGTTAAAATTTTTCATTTAAAAAGGACATTGGGTATATATACCGTTTAATTTAATTTATTTAATTCCGAAAGACTTCTGGTATATGACAAATTTTTTTACAGTTTTTGATAAAAATTTTACTAATGAGAAATATAAAAAGGACAGGAGTGTGGTATTTAAAAAAGCTCTCTGCTAGTGCTCTCAGCCTTCAGTTCTCTGTTAGTAGTTCCGTTCCGTTACCAGCCGAATAGTTTACCGTGTTCCCGGAGTTTGATATTAAAAAGACAATAATTCTTTTTGAAAGTGGTGAAAAGATAGTTCGATACCGAAGCCAATTCAAGAAGGTAAAATATTTTAATAATCACCGTATATTCGTAAATTTCCGTACTTCCGTAAAACTAGAAATAGTTTGATATATTTTTCTTCATTTTCTGACTGATTGATTTTTTTTATTTTACTTGGTTCAATTTTTTTTCTACATAACCGGCACTATCGAATTAGTGTGTTTTGTCTTAGGGAAAATTGTTTTTCATGATAGTACTTAGTCATTTATTTTTATTGTTTTTTATACTTTTTGGATTTTGATTCAACTCTGTGGAGTCGAAATCGGTTTAGTTTTTATTTATTTTTTTTTATATAACAATCACTTTGAATAAAAATAAATTTGTTCTAGAAAAGTTGTTTTTTTTTTTGCTAAGTAAGTAATTAGTATTGATAATTCGCCGGCTCTTTATTAAATCTACGATTTTATGTGTTTTACCTACAGGACTTTCATATTTAATTGATACTGCTTAGGATTGTGATATTTTAGTTTTATTTCCGAGTTTTGTGTATACTCTGCGCGTCGATAAGTTATTTTTTTCTCTTGAATTTTATTTCCGGGTTAGTAGATTGAACTAGTTTTTTTTTTCCTCTTCAATATTTCCGTTAAATCCAAAGGGATATACGAACTTGGATGTGGCTCAGTTACGCTTGTTCGTTTACCCGGCAGATTTATAACTGTATTTCCTTTACTCAGTAATCAATATA